>JABUQX010040812.1:0-47500 GCA_015478945.1 Trachelipus rathkii
GGTACATTAAAAGAACTTGTATTTAATTGACGGAGGTCGTAAGTTGCCCTGTCACAGTAAAGATTCTCGCTTCACAATAGCTTGAGACTTTATATTGTTAAGTTAGTAAATTAAGGTTACGATTTTCTTTTTAATTTATCTAGAATAGCTGTTTGCATTTATTTAATTATTTCTTAATTTAAGTCAATATAATTAATTTTGGTTTGTAATGATCATAAACTATCACGGTTAGTAGTTAATATTTAAATTGAAATTTTATGTTACATATATTTCTTTTTATTTTTTATAATTATTTTTAATAGAATTACTTAAATATTATATATAAAATTATATTAATATATTATATATATATATATATAATATATATTATATTATATATATATATATTAATATATATATACATTAATATATTATATTAATAAGGACTCATTATATTCGTGTCAACGTCTGTTGACTACGCTTCGTAAGTATATAGATGCACACATAGTGCACGTAGTAGTATGATAATATATTTCGTGGACAAAAATACGGATACCTAATACAATATATATTCTACATGAATGGATTTATACACCTTGTATAGGGTACAAATAACTCAAAATATTGGGAATCATGTAAGTACTTGGGGATATCAGTAGGTTATGCAAAATAATAAACCAAGGTTATTTTTATTTAATTTTGCACTATAGCAGTACCCACCCTGGTGTTTTTATTAAATAAAAGAATACCAGGGGTTTTTTTGGAGGTACTAAAAATGCGGTGATGGGTAAAACTTTGATAGGAAATATTGGACAAAATAGATTTATAAAAAAAATTTTTAATAATTAATATATAAATTATTTAGCAGTGAAAATTATATATATAGATATAATATCATATATATATTATATATCTTAATATTATTATTATATCATAATATATATGAATAATATATATATATATATTATATAATATAATATATATATATAATATATATATTTTATATATATATATCTATATTATTATATAGAAAGTATTGTGTATTTCTTAGTATTTGTTTATGTATAATGTTTTAAATATATATACCTGAGAAAAACAGTAATTAATATATATATTATTTAATATTAATTTTATATATTATATAGTATATTTTATAAATATTTATTAAATGATCTCTATTGTAGCATTACTTTACTGTCCACAACTTCATTTTAATAATATTATATTATTAAAAAGTTATAACACTACGCCAACAACTGATACTTCGACAGCTTTAGTAGAGAATCTATCTCACTAAAACTACATCAGAAATATATATGTTCATACTGCATTACGAACGGATCATATGGGCTCAGCTTGCTGTATGGTAATTAGCATCATTATCTAAGGATAAATCAGTTATCCTCCCGTTAATACAAAAATTTACCTGGTATTCTTAACCTTAAAAAAAATTAAATATAAATTTTTATTTAATCTTTTTTAATTAAATTTTTATTATAATGGTAAGCTTACTTATTGATAATTTCATTATAATTTAAATAACTCTAGCCAACGTGTAACGGAGTGGTGTTAGATCATAGAACACAATGGTTATTTCCATAAATATAACTTCTAAGAAGAGCTTTTTAAATTAAGTTTGAGTTCTACCTGTATGATAAAGAACATTTCTGAAAATAACTAAAATATTCAAAGCTAAAATTGTTTGTATACATGTATTATATATATATATATAGGCTTTACTGTATTTTGTGAACAGAAGTTTTTTGTATTTTTCTTATAAAGTTTTGAAATTAGAGGTTAAATCGTATTACTTTACATAGTATTTTTCTAGGAATTATATAATAATATATATATTTAATATATATTAATATAAATTATATATATATATATGATATTTATATTATATATTATTTATATATATATATTATAAAAATAATATATATGTATTAATATATATTATATTATAAATACTTATATAAGTATTATTATATTATTATTATATTATTTAATATATATTATATATAATATAAATATGATATTATAATAATTATAAAATTATAATATTTAATTTATTATTATTATATATATATAATAATAATTTATATTATTAATATTTAATATGTATATAATATTAATATTATATATATATTTAATAATATGTATATATTATATAATATATATATATAATATATATATACTATATATATTAATTAATAATAATATTATATATTTTAAATATATTAATTTATGATATTTATATATATTTATATTTAATATAATATACTAAAATAATATATATTAATTTAATATATATATTTACGTATAATTATATATTATTATTATAAATATATTATAGGTAATATTATTAATATAATATATTTATATATATATTTTTTACTATATAGTATATATTATATATATATATACCGTATTAATTATATTATAATAATAATTATATATTATATATAATATATTAATATTAATAGTATAATTATTAATTGTATAATGATAATATAATAATTAAGAAAAATAATAATTATATTAATTAATTTAAGTAATTTAAATTAATTATTTCACAATAATTAATTAAAATATGAATAATTTAAATAATAATCAGAATAATTATAATTTATTATTAAATATTATACTTATGATATATATTTATAATAAATATAAATAATTTAAATTAAATAATAATAATAAATAATTATAATTAAATTTATTGCATATTTTTTGGAAAAAAAAATACCCAATGGTATCAAGAAACCGAATCTTCCTTCACACATGAACACATTCATTCCTTACGTCACGTCACGTCATTACTTTTTAAAAGATCTTTTTTATTTAAACGATTCAACGTAAATATCGTTAAATTACAGTAACGATTCTTAACCTTTTCCTTGAAAATGTCCATAAAATGTTTCATATTTCTCACAGTTAGCTGATCCTCCAAAATCATTTTAAAAGATTTTCGTTCAAAAGTCGATAAAAAATTTTCAATAATTTTAATTCCTTTTTAGATTTTGTTAATATAAAATGAACACGATGAAAAGTCATTGTGAGCAAGATTTTTATGATTTAGAATTACGATATTTATCAATATACGAGTGATATGGATAGATTAAACCTTATTATTACTTCAGATTGCCTATTATGGGCTCGATTTTCTTTGTCTTTCTAGGCTAAGTTTGGTACTCAAACTTAATTCATAATACAATTATAAATCATGCTATTAAATTATTGATTCAGAATTTGGTTCCTTTTATATAATATATTTTATTAAAAGCATATTTGGTTACTTATGAATTCTAGAATTAGAATAAAGTATTACTTGATCATTTTTTCTAAATATAGTCTCAATGTGTCGGTTTATTAATTAAATTAAATTAAATTAAATTGATAATTAAGCTTTAAAAGTTTATGGTTTTTTTTTATCCTTGGGAAAGGGCCCATTTTTTCAGTTTCACCCAATTTGCCCAATTACATTTATTGGGTCTAAATCGATTAAGTGTTGGCAATTACAATCCTTATTGGTAACTTAAATGATTAAGTTTTTCTTTTCAAAGTATATATTATAATAATTATGTCCTAAATTTTCCTTTGGTGGGGTTGAAAGACTTCAAGTGACTGATTAATAAAGATTGATATAGTTAATATAATTTTTTAAAAACCCAACATTTCTTCCCATTCTGTAATTACAGTGTAAATAATATGTAGAAAGTTCTGTTCTTTTATCTCAGTTCTTAATAATTTCGTCAAGTCATCGTTATAATTTTTTATAAAACCCGCTTTTCATTTTGCCCGGGTTTTTGTATAAAAAGCCCAGCCCGGGTGGGTAGGTGGCCAGCTCCCCTGGGCAGTCTGCAATCACCTGTTGTGATGGAGCCCATCGATTTGGGAATAAATCCAGAAAGTAAATACCATAACAATTACAAATAAGATAGAAATATTGTGATCGAGTTTATCCATTTGGAAGAAAGTTATATTTCAAGTTATTTTAATTGATGAAACATTCAATCAATTCAAACGGGCTACACGTCGTCCACCATAGTGTTTGTTCTGTTATAGTTTTTGCTAAGCACGTCGTAAATTCGACATTTTTATCGATTAATCGCGATAGTTTTGACGAAAAATGATGAAACGCAAGCATTTCTTAGTTTGGCAATGCAATATTCAAAAAACGAAAATGACTTTAAAATACACCCCTTTTTCGTTTTTGCCTTTGTGCTTTACGAAATGTAAGAAATGCTGAGTTTGCGTTTTGCTTTTGTCAAAACTAGGAACAAATCCGTAAGAAATCCAAATTTAGGAGCGTCGCTTAAGAAAAAATAATGTAAACAATCATATGGCGTGTGTGGTAGGCCCGTTGTGAGATTGATTGAATTTTCATTCATAAAATCCGGCTTTAACATAAAGTTTCTTCCAAATAGATAACTACCATCACAATAGTTGATCAATTTCTTGTAATATAAACCATTTGTTATGTTTCTTATTTCTTCTCACGAAACTCGAGGGCTCTTCATCACAACAGCTGCACTTCAATTGTTTTGCAAACAAAAGTAAACTTGCAAGAAATCGCGGTTGTTTTTGTGCACGAAATTCGTACTAAAACTGTGTAAGACATAATCTTTAGCTCTAGGAGGTGCTGAGCTAACATATATAATATGAATTATTATCTTGGATAGCAATTCTATAACATGGAGAGTGCTGTTTTTAATATTTTACTAAGTAAACGATAGGATAAACATTGAAGACATACATGCTGAATAAAAATAACATTTAAATGAGTGCACATGCAAGTGCTCATCGATAAAAACCTGTGAGTAATAAGTAGTCAAGAAGGGATTTGACTTGCCACTATTCGCTTCACACTAACAAGATATTTTCTATATCATATAGAAAATCTCGCAAGAACTCATCAAACTCAAGAAAAATCCTCTAATTAAGATAATTAAAATTTTAGTGTTATTTATTTTTATCAACGTAATTTTTAAATCTTTACAATCGTGGTAGTTTTTTGTCAAATTTATTTCTCATTCTTTGTTCTAATAAAATTTAGTCCCATATCCCGTGCCTCTCCTCAAATGCAGTGTGGCGTTTGGGGAATACAACTAGTGTGGGCGTCGGGCGTAACAAAAAAAGAAAGGTTAGGAAGACACTGTTTTAGATACTTATCACCTGGACAGCATTAAAATTACTCCATTCACACCAAACTGTGTTTTCAAAAAGATGGTGAATCATGCCACACAGGTTCTATGCTCTCTTCGAGAGTACAGTAACCAGGTAAGCCTAAATAAATAAAAGTTAACAAGCTAACAAATATATATAATAAATATATTATACTATATATATATATTATGATATATATATATATATATATATAATATATATATATATATATATATTATATATATGTAGATAATTATTATAATTAGTAGCCTATGTTAAACTATATATATATATATATATATATCATATATATATATATATATATATATATAATATATATATATATTATCATATATATATAGCAATATCAATACTATATATATTATATAATAATATATAATATATATATAGTATATAAGGTAATATATTAATAATATAATATATATATATAATATATAATATATATTATATACGTATTATAAGTATATTATAGTATATAGTATATATATATATATATATATATATAAAGATTTTCCCGGAGAACTTAAAACAACTCATAACAACCAAAGGGGATTGGGGGGGGGTGCGATAACGAGAGGAACAGGACTCGAATAAATTTTAGGAGCCACTCATTAAAGCAGGAAAAACGCTGACTGAGTGCTTGAAGAGCCTGTTCCCCCATTCTATGAATGATAAGCACAAAGGAAGCAAACCTCAGTTTCTTTGTTTATCAATGAAAGTGCAAGCTTATATATATACAGTATCGTAACGTGCGTGGCTGTTGAGCTTATCGATCATGCTTTCACAATACAACATACCCATGCAAACCAAACCACACACACACACACCACAGCAGCAGTCACAAAGCCACAACACACACAACACCCGGCAACAAACACACCTACACCACACACAATATATATATAGATATAGTGTATAGTAGTATATATATATTTATATATAAATATTAATATGATCATATTATATTATATATAATATAATAATATATATATATATAATTTTATAGTATATTATATATTATTGATAAAAGTACCCGCTTTCGGAAGCTATTCACACCTGCTGGATTGAATTACCTATGATATTACTCGCGGTTCAATGGCAGTTACCTTATCAATGAAATGGGATCCCCCGGTTTGCTGAGTATTTTTTTACCGCTTGTGTGGTAACCCTTTTGACCGTACGCACCGAGTGTGGACGGGAAGAAACGTGAATGTCTGTTGGGTGATATATTCACTACAGGAAGAATTCTCGCGTTCTTCTTTACATCGCATCTGTGGCGTTGTGTCAAACACATACGCGTTTTATCTGCTAGGGCCCAGGTTCCATCCCAGCAGGGTGAATAGCTCAGAAAGGGGTAACTTTATCAATAAATATTGACACTGCGGTTAATGCAGTTACCTTATCAATAAAATATGATCCATCAGTTTACTGAGTATTTTTCACCTTGTGTGGTGCCCTGTTTGACCCTACGCCTGAGTGTGGATGGGAAGAGCGTGTGATGTCCTGTCTTGGTGAGTGATATATTCACCACAGAAAGAATTCTTGCATTCTTCTTTTAGTCCATCGTGGCATTGTGGTCAAAGGAAAAAGAATTACGATTTTGGATTTAAATGTAATTTTTAAAACATTTTAAAAGTTTTTTCATTTTTTTAATATAAGTGGAGGAGCAGCAAAATTTTTGAAGATAATGTTTCTTTATTGGCTGATTTTGGATAATTAATACAATATAACATTATAAGAAGAAAAGTTTAAAAACTAAATTGCAGAAGGTGTAGCTGCGTTTTCCAAGTCTATTGTCGAGTCATATGAAGTAAATTTTACAAATTCTCTTCCACTGGTAGCACGGGGCTGGAAACCCCTTCTATCACATTTATCTTTCTCCGCGAAATGTGGTGTATATGTTAACATACTAATCGATATAACAGTGATTTGGTGTATGATAAATTAATAATAATGTAATGATAATTTTTAATATGGTGAATAGTGGTAAATAATTATTAAGTATATAGTGAAATAATTATAGCAAAGCATATCTAATATAATCAAGTGATTGTGGTGATAATGATACATAATAATTACATGTGTATTAATTCAGTTAATTGAATAATTTTAATAAGTGAATAGTGGTGAATAATAATAATAATATTGTGAATATTGTGGTAGGCAAACATATTAATATTAAATACATAGTAGTGATAGTGATAGTAGTGATAAATGATAGTATTGATAGTGATAGTATTAATAACGTAGTGATAATTTAATTTGTATATATATTATAAATATATAATATATATATATATATACTATAATATATATATATAGTATATATATATATATATATAATATATATAATATGATAATATATAATATATATATATATATATTATATTATATAATATGTTACTTAAATATTTAATATATTTAGCTTATGTATATGTTATTATTTATGTATGTATATTTTGTTAAATATAGTTTATTTATTTATATAAAAAAGCCCGACGGATAGCTCAGTCGGTAGAGCACTTCGCCCAACAAAGCGAGGGTCCGAGGTTCGCTACTGGTCGGGTGGAGAATGTCAGCTATTCTTCCTTAGGCTCATCATAGCTTACTTGGAAGTTAAGTGAGTACAACACTCCTCCTTGTATAGGGCTCTGCCCGTGAGTGATGGTTTTTATCTTTGTAAAAATCCCCCTTTTTCTGTATAAAAAAATATATAATATATATATTCTTTTTTCTGAAATGGTTCGATAACGGCAGTTGAGAACGGGATGGTTTCTTTCCATCTTTTTATTAGAGTTCCTCATCATAGTTTCCTCTCACCCTACATTCACTCTTAATTAACTACTCTTCCTTCAATGTTCATTCCTGTGCATATGACTCAACTCTCTTTCTTCTTCCATCTATTTTAAATGTGATTCCACTTCTACAACGAGTAAAAACATTCAACTTTACACCTTCCAATTAATTCTTTCCTTGCTGACTGAAAAGGTTGTCCCTGTGGAGTTACTTCAATCTAGTGAAGTATATATAGACTTAAAAAATTATACAAGTTTCTGTATAATATATCACTTTCGTAATCATCTCTTTTTGACAGCCTTGTCGTCTCCAAAATGAACAATATAAAGTATAAACACATTTGTTTCAAGGTACTAAACTACTAAACTATAACGTAAACCATATAACGCGTTGGTAGATAGGGTGGCATCTAAGAAACTTGAAGACTACGATTAATTATTTTTCTTTCCCAATTACTCCAACTATTATACATAGGATTTATACAGCATTAGATGAAGAATTGCTAACCAACCGAAATCGTTCTAGTTCCACTTATTTTCTGGATAGAGCCAAGTTCAAGTATATAAAGATTTTAAGCTGATGTTTCCTCTTTTGTGTTTCTTTCCTGCATGTGCTTCTTCAGCTCTAGGACGGTACTTAAGAAGGCGTACCACCAATGTTCTAGACTTTAGAAGGCGTTGAAACTTGCAACTTGCAATGAGGGAAATAGTAGATAACATTTCTCAACATCTATGTGAAGATAACCAACTTCTAGCTAGCTCTCATTGATATATCACACACACCAATCACTTATGTGTTGTGAATCTTGTTTTCCAGTCGCCTCCGTGTTTTGAAATTCTTATTTTCCGGTCATTTCTGTACCATGAATGTTTTCCATGATTCTCATTGTCTTAATCATTTCAATTAAGCATCAATGAATGTTCACTAATAGTTTTAATAAGCCCGAAATATAATATATAATATATATAATATATATGATATATATATATATATATAAATATATATATATATATAATATATATATATATTATATATATATATTATTATATATATATAAATATATATATATATATATATAATATATACTATATATATATATATACCCGGCTATATATATAATTTATTTCTATTATTATACTAAGCACCCATGTCCGCATAATACTGCAGGTGACTGTCAATCGCATAATACATGATGTCAAGTGATGCGATTGTTCAGGGGAAGTATATAAATGACACGAAGGGGGTTCCCAGCCCCAAACTGCTATTCTTGAAGTAGTCTTCATCATTGGACCAACTGCGTCGAAACATCCCACTCCACAAGTGAGACCAGAAATTAAATTATACGCGTAGCTTCTTTATTTGTCTAATTCCATATGCGTGCGCTTCCTGATTAGTATTTGCTAAGTGAATATACAACACAATTTTCTTTATTTCCTTTTGCTCACTGCAACTTAAACAATTAACATGACAGACATTTTACATATTAACAATAAAGATACTAATGTTTTTGAAAAGAACTAGGATTAAAAATTTGTTGCTTCCGCTTTACGTTCGCTAAAAAATGTTTAATTTTGTTCTTATTATATATTATGATTTTCATTTTAGAATTTTTTGATTCAATAAATTAAAAATTTTAATGAACATTTTAATTTAATTTTTGGTACTACCCACTTAATAATAATCTGTCTTACCTATCTTTTCCTCATCACAGAAATCCTTTCTAGGAACTTTATGAAGTAGGTTCTATTGAAGTTTAAGCCTTCATTCTTGTATGTACCCTAGAAGTCTTCTCATTTCTTCTTTTCCTGTTTCCTCCGCACTTGTTTTTAATGCGTCCAACTCCGACGAAAGTCAGCAATATATATATATAATATATATAATATATATTATATATAATATATATATATTATTATATAATATACTATATATATATATATAATATAATCTATAATATATATATATATATGAAGTAGTATATTAGGGAGTGTACCGATAGCCAGAAAAGAGGCCCGGATACCGCTACCGATACCGATACTCTTTTTTTAGGTGCCGATACCGATACGATACCGATACCGGATAACTTAATTAATATAATAAAAACACAGTAATAAGATAGATCATTTGTGTACTGCTAGGCACTCAGAGAATTGCATTCCCTGTATAACCAATCTTAGTCATTTATATTTCATATTGGTTGTGCCCATTATTCATTTATTTATAAATTAAAATATACCTTTAGGAATCTAATTGCAAATATAATATCTATAAATTTTTTATGTTTGTGTTACAGAAGCATTTCACAATAAAGCTCATGGAAAATATTAATCAAAGTTTTATGCTACGTTTTATGGTTTCACAACATGATTACAATTTACCAGAAGGTTCTTTAACTAGCTACAAATATAAAGAATAAAAATAATGAGAAGTAAGAGACCTCAATTAGTCAGCCGAAAGTTTAAGAATAAAAAAGACGTATTACTTAAACTGACATAAATAAAATCTCCTTTAAGATAGATATCATTCAATACTCATTCAAAAAATTCTACAAATGGTGATGCAAAAACATTAAGGCTTTCACTAGTAATCTGGCGAGAGACTGTTCCTTTTTTGGGGTGTTTACATTCCTACCTGTACTATAAATACGTCTCTCTCGACTGATGAAGG
Source organism: Trachelipus rathkii (assembly GCA_015478945.1). Taxonomy (NCBI): domain Eukaryota; kingdom Metazoa; phylum Arthropoda; class Malacostraca; order Isopoda; family Trachelipodidae; genus Trachelipus; species Trachelipus rathkii. The sequence continues at coordinate 10,630 of JABUQX010040812.1, forward strand.
AGGTTCTGATAATTATTTGCCTGCAAGCACTAAACTGATTAAATGAATAGAAAACCTTGGCCCATGTTCATGCCACCGCACATGAAAGGATTCTCCTTCTGTAAGCAAGCATCTCCATGTTTTCGTAGAGCCTCATCTCCTCTTTCACAAGATTGCAAATTTGAATTATCTTTACTCCTTGATGACTTCTCTTCAGTTTATACGATGAGGTTCCGTGGTGTGATTCCTTTGAAGGTGAATAAGATGTCAATGCAATTTCGGCCAATCGAACTTATCAAAGTCTTAACATATCATAATCCTCATCTTCAGTAGGTTTATTTGCTGAAAGCCACCATCGGTCACTATCAGTGTGGTTGCCAGGGGTTGCAGATAAGGCGCCTTCCACTTCTCCGTCTCTCTTTTTTTTTTTTTTTTTTTTTTTTTTTTTTTTTTTTTTTTTTTTTTTTTTTTTTTTTTTTTTTGTCAAGCTGAGTCAGAATCTATCGGTTATGCTATTTTTAATTACATTCTTAGGAAGTGGTTCCACCGTCGGAGTGTGCCATTCTGTGTAGGGGTTTCAGCTAGCTTAAGGAATTCCTTATTAGATCCCTTGTTATTTATTTATTTTTTTACAGTTGTCACCGCCGGCTCACACGGGCAGAACCCTATTCAAAAGTGGGTGTTGAACGTCTCAAAAATCCATCTAACGCAAAATTACGCGTGCAGACAAGCAATATTGTTTTGCTGATAAAGTGAGGGAAATATTAAATTGAGTAGGAAATACAGATGATGGAAGAGAATCCCACAGAACAGGGTGGCAGGAAAGAAGAAGATGCACCGCAGCGAGACCAGTCTGAGTTACTACATCTAACACAAAACTCATGTGCCGACAACAACAACACCCCTTGTGCAACGAGGGCGCCGTCACGGTGGTTGGTGAACGCGAGTTGGATAGTGTCGCCTCGACGCCTTGCCCTCTACAGTAAACCTATAGAGAAAGGGTAAAGCACCAACTGCGCCGCAAATCGATAAAGGGTCAAGTGACACTAGAAAGTCAGGAAATTTTATAAGTCTTTTTGCCTTGAACGTCGACACCCTATCCAACAAAAGCCGGATGAAAGCAGAGCCCCCGCCCCCCACAGATATGAGAGCAAGTACTCCATACAAGGGCGGATGAGACTCCTGTATAGCGGAGCAACTGGGAAGAGAAAAAAAGTCTCGCACTCTAAACAGAACTCCCAGTTTTCTTTGATGGCCGCCCTAGCAACCACTGGTGATTTGAGGTTTTCAAACATTTTTTTGTTTAATGGAAGGCAGGATGTTTTTATAATGGGTCAACAGGACAGAGCGAGAGAACGTCGAACAAGAAGATAGAAAAGTTAAGTGTCCTTAGAGAGAGATATTTGTAGAAGTTTTGGTTTTTTAAAAGAATTCAAATGTTACACGTTCGGTTTTAATTATATCCAGATCATCAGCGAGATAGAATCGGAAAGAATTGAAGACAGAAGGCAATTCTAAGAAGTAAACAGAGGAGCAGAATGAATATGAGTTGAAGAACAATGAAGGTTCGAGTCATCGACATATGAGTGGAATAGAGTTAGATGTGCAAGGTGAGAAGATCATTATAATGAAACAGGAATAAAGTAGGAGATAAAAAAGACCCTGAGGAACAACCCCTAATTTGACACGAAAAGAAAGAGTCCGCCAAATCACAACACCACATTGAGCGATTTGTAAGAGAAAGCTAGACATAAGTAAGCAAAAGAGAAGAAGGAAACCCAAAAGGAAGGAGCTTGGGAGACAGTGACGCGTGCCATACCGGTCAAATGCTTTGGATATGTCAAGCGCCACCCACACAAAACTCTTCCCGTAGTTCTAAGGGCGGAAAACCATAAAGTAGACCTTGAATAGGAAAGTATATCGCCAGTGGATCTCGAGCTACCGAAAGCCGTACTGTTATCAGGAAGAAGGGTAAAGAGATCCAGAATGATCCTAAGCAAAGTGAGAGTTGAGAAAAGGTTTTCATAAGATCGTTAGAAAAGAATACAAGTGAGAGCTATTAGGCTAGGGAGAGAGTTAGAAGGATCAGAGCAGCATATTTTTTTCGGAATAGGTTGGACATGTGCCTGCTTCAACACTGAGGGAAAGTCGCCTAGTAATTGAGGCATAGAGAACATAGTTGAACGAGGGGTGGGTCAGCATGGAAGCACACTTCATCAAAACTCGGAGAGGAACGCCATCCGGGCCCCGCCTTCCTAACGTTCATTAGATTTCAGGAGCTCTATTGCACCCGATCAAATGAAATGACAGGTAGAGGCATAGGACACCTGAGAGAAGGAGGAGGTAGAGGAATAAAGCCAGAATCGTCCAGGGTTGAATTAAGAGGAAATAGGGAAGGACAAAGACGATGATTGGCTTTCATGGAGTATTTAACAACAGAATCATCAGAGCGAATAAGAGGAGTAAAAGGCAGATTTACAGAAAGTTGTTAGAGATTGTTTTGGCAAAACCAGAGAGATTTGTCAGTAGGGAACCAAGGAGAGGCCAGCGCATTTTCATTTAATGAAAGTCCGCTTTGCTCGTCGAGAGAGTATCCCCTGCAAACGATTTTCTAGCTGAGATGAGAAACGGCAAGGGGTGATAGGCAGAACGAGAATTTTTTCCACCCCCGATAGGCATTGTCTCTAGCGTGAATGGCCAGGGAACAAGCACGATCCAAAACAATGGATTTTGAGGAGAAAAAGTTATGTCAAGAAAGGAAATGAAGCCTGCTCATCCCCATTAACAATTTACGTCCTACTTTATCGCAGATATCTGAAGCGTCTTTAGAGTAAAGCAAGTCACTTCAATTATAGTAGTCGTAGGAAGCAATCGCAAGCCCCCAAGTCGGCGCAGATGCAACAGTGCCAGAAAAACGCATAGGGGCAGGATTGGAGACGTGGAGAGAAAGTATTTAAAAGTAAGTGATGATAAGGTTGTGGTAGATTTACCAATAGGTAGGAGCGAAGGTGGGTTATTTATAGAGAGAAGGACTAGCTGGTGAAATATTAGGGTCAAAGTGTGTTCAGAATCGGTTGGGCAACGAATCCGGAATGTGGTGTAGGTTTAATTAATCAGTTGCCAGATTCGTTTTGATGAATATCTGAATTGATTCGGCCTTCCTCCAACTAAATCAGTTACGGAGGAACCCAACACATTCGAGTTGTGTACATGAAAATGCCCTACAATGAGGAGCTCTAAGTAATTGGATAGAAGAATATAACAGTCTCTGTAGAAGTAGTAAAGGGTAATCAAAAAAAGGCATGGAACAATCGTTCTGTTTAGGGAAACTAGTAGAGAAGCATCAATATATATGTAGTAAAAGGAAGAAAGATTTTTAAGCTCAACAGCAGAACATCGAGTTAGGATTCCGAGAGTTCTCCGAGACGATTATAGAATGTTTATATTTACATAGGCACTACTCCACCTAGCCTTAGAAATAAAAATTAAGTTATAGTTTGGATATATTAAACTCAGTTGAAGGATGATATTCTTAGCATCTGGTCTCAGACAAGACATAAAATTGAGGTTGGAGTTAGCAAAGTAGCTATTCCCAGGTAATCAGAGTTTAGAGTGCGAAGCCATTGATGCTGGTAAAATCAAAAGAGAGCCACACCTGTGCAAATCTCTATCATACACGCACACGCAACGCGCGACCGCTACACACACAAAAAAAACAGACAGAAACATAGACAAAAGCCAAAGGAAAAGAGAGGAAAATTTATTCGTACCGCGTAAAACTAAAGTTTAAGATCGATGAAAACCTTACTCACCAAGAGGAAAAAAACAAAATATGAATAATCCAGAAAGTTTAAAAACACTCACGCATTCTCAACACGCTCTCACGAATTGCGTACTAAAAAGATACTATTTGATGCACAAAAAGTAGATAAATCCTGTATAATTCGCATAAAAGGCTTGTCCAATAGGTATATTTTAACCGCTAAAGACCAAATGGAGATAGACGATAAAAATCAAATTTAACCGGAGGTCGGCCAATCTTAGAATAACATGGTAATAGAAATCTATTGTGGGATTAATTGAATTAAAAAGTTCTCATTAATCATACGCATAAAAGGAAATTGCTACCAAGGTCTAATATTTTGCCATTCCTCAGTCTGCTCCGTTTAGTCGTAGGCATTCCTGGTTTATTCAAGATGGCTTATACTACCGATCCCGATACCGATACCGATACTATCGTACATCCCTAATATATTATATATGAATGATATAATAGTTATATATATATATATAATATATATATATATATAGTATATATAAATATATATTTATATACTATATTATAATCATATATATATATATTATAATATCATATATACTTGCATTAAAGTACATTCTTTCTATTTTATTAAAAAATTATTATTATTATTATTATTATTATTATATTATTAAAAATTATTATGGTTATTATATATTATTATTATATTATTATTATTATATTATTATATTATTATTATTATTATATTATTCGAAATTAAGGTGGACTAAGAATTAGACCTCTCAGAAACCTCACTCAGAAACTAAGTAATATAAATACTTAACATTTTCACCCGTTACACATCCACAAATCACTAGACGATTTTTTTTATATGTCCCCCCTTCCCCCACCTAGACACTGGCATACGTCACATCCTCCCCATCCTCCAAGCCCGGGTCTCCTTCCTTGATGGGAGAGAGGGATTTATTGGCAAAGCGCCAATCACATTCAACTTTTTAATTTTCTTAAGAATAAGCCGTTTTAAAAATCCTTGCTATAGTACTACTAATACTACAAATAATAATAAATAATAAATAATGAATAAATATATAATAATAATAATAATAATAATAATAATAATAATAATAATAATAATAATAATAATAGTTAATTTTATTATTATTATTAATTATTAATATTTATAATTATTATTAGTATTATGATTATTAGTATAGTAGTAAGTAGTAAGTAGTATTAGAGTAGTCAGTATAGTAGTAGTCACGTAGTAGCAAACGGTGCATTTTCATTAAAGAATATTTAAACTAATATTAATGTAACAAACACAAATAAAAATACAAATAAAAAGAGATGAACAAACATAAAATAAACAAGTCGTTGGACGAAAGAGAAAGAAATCATAAAAATAACCTACTTAAATATCTATTCTAAATAATAGAGAAACAATATATATATATATATAATATATATAAGTATAATATAATAATATTAATACGTATATACTATAATATTCCTATATTTTATATATATAGGAATATATAATTGGGCTTATCATTAACTGTGAAAAATGTAAGCCGAGGCTAATCAAATTTTGAGCAATACGTTTCGAACAAAATTTCAACAGCCGCGCGTAGCGATAAAAGATTATACTGTAAAATTCATTAGGATGAATTTCTTTAAATATATTACATGAAATAAGGTGCCCACCTACCTATAGAAACTATCACATAACTTTCCATACATATTAATCCACACTAATTTGAGGAGTGCAGAATGGGTTAGATTAAGTTCTAGAACATAAATTCCCAAAACCACTAAAAAGGAAATGTTAAAAAAAAAAAAATAAATAAATTGGAGCAAATTTTGATGGTTATTTAACAACGGCGATTCATAAATGTACTGTACTAACGAAGAAAAATAAATATTTGAATTTATTTACTAACACCAAAGTTTACCCTATTATAGGGTAAATTTGCGAACAGCTAGAGAACGTGATTATTATCATTCAAAGTTTATTAAAAATTGCAGTAATTTAATAATTAACTAAATTTGAAATTATTGAAAATAAATTCATAGATGGTAGGAAAATTTCATCCCTTAAAACGATTCTAATAAAAATTACCGAACAGCGAACACACCTTAATTGACGTGATATGCTCAAAATGTAGTAATATGCTTTAATAATTCTGTTTTTTATGTATATTTAAATAAAATTAATATTTTTAGGTAAAATAAGGGTATTTACACAGGTATTTATAGATACTTTGTTAAAAAAATATTCCCTCATATATTGTTTAATTATGTTCTAAAGTATATAGTATTTACTTAAGAGTTAAGGAATAATATTGGAACACAAGTCAAAAAATTCAAAGGACCTATCCAAAATTATCCATAGGCAGAAGAGTGAAATGTAAAAATGTGAAAATACAGAAAATTCAAATTCGATTGATGAAGAAATTACTTATTTTATTGTAAAGTACTTAAATTATTTTATGTAAATGTCGTGTTATAGTTTTGAAAGGATACCACCACGCTAAAATTGTGACACTTTCCTGCTTCACAGAAGTAGGATATTGCCCAAGTTAACTACGGAAGAATCAAAAGAAGTCTACCCTTTATATACAAAAGTAGGCCTGGGTCAGTTCTCCTTCGACTTGAAACACTTTCGAAACATTCTTGTTTCACTATGACAACGCCAGATATAACCTCAAGACAAGAAAAGTCCCTTGGATTATTAACTGCCAAATTTGTATCTTTGTTGCAGGAAGCCGAAAATGGAGTATTAGATATAAAATGTGTAAGTAGTGATATAGATCTATACCTAGTTAGTATTATTATTGGTAAAAGTACCGCAGAGGGGCCTCACCCCTGATTTTTATAAAAAAATAATTAAGAATAAAAAAAAACAAACATGGCAGTCTCTTTAGGAAAAAAGTTACAGCCTCTCAAAGTTGTTAAAACTCTCATAGACTTTTCATTTTTGATCCATCAAGGTTAGGTCTCATTTCAGGCCCTAGTTCAGGTTATGATAAGTTTTGTTAGGTATACACAGAAAATCTACGCAGAATTAACAATCTTATATATAACCTGAACTAGGATGGCCCTAAAACGTCCAGAGACCTACTAATTTTTTTATAAGAAAGCCTATTGAGAAAATTTTAAACTTTGGGCTCTTAAGTTTTTTCCTAAAGACAAATCATTTTCGTTTTTTTAAGCTTTATTATTTTTTAAGAGTAAATCCTGTGATTTTAATTTATAAGAAAATCCTATGGTATTTTTTATAAGAAAATCTTATGGGAGTTTTAATACCTTTGAGAGGCTATAACTTTTTTTTTCTAAAGAGATTACAATGTTTTGTTTTTTTTATTCTTTATTATTTTCTTTAGAGTATATCCTGTGATTTTTATAAAAATCGGGGGTGAAGCCCCTTTGTGCTACTATTACCTTATTTTTTTTTTTTTTTAAATATTTTAATTTAAACCTTAAGAAGAATTGTTATTAATCTTTAGGGTGGTTGTGGAGCCCTGTCTAGTCTCATTAACACGAATATTGTATTAAAATTATAAACATTTAATATATAAATGTTATCAATAAATTATTTGAAGTTTTGGTAATAGTAGTTCAGAGGGGTGTCATCCCTGATTTTTTTAAAAATCACAGATATACTCCAAAAGAAATAATAATGATAAATAATGAAAACACAAATCATCACTTTCTTTAGGAAAAAATTACAGCCACTCAAAGTTGTTAAAACTCGCACAAACTTTTCATTTTTGATCCATCAAGGTTAGGTCTCATTTCAGGCCCTCTAGTTCAGGTTATGGTAAGTTTTATGTATACATAGAGAAAATCTATGTAGAATTAACAAATCTTATCATAACCTGAGAGGCTATAACGTTTTTCTTAAAGAGAATGACGATTTTCGTTTTCATTATTATTTTTTTTAGAGTATATCCTGTGATTTTTATAAAAATCGGGGGCGATACCCCTCTGCACTACTATTACTGAAGTTTTGGTAATAATGCAGAACCATTCCAATGCCGATTTTTATAAAAATCACAGTATAAAATAAATATAATGAAGCATATAAAGAAGACATAAATGGGTATTGTCTTCAGTAAAAAAAATTACTAACTCACAAAGTTGTGAATAATCTCATAGGCCTTTCTTATACTCCAACTGAACAGAACTTCATTCTATCGCACTTTATGGTGTAGGATACTTTACAAATTGCTAGGCAAATAAAGACTAACCTAAAAAAATTATAGTGTGAAAATGATCATGTCAGAAAATACAGAAATGATTATCAAATTTAATCTTTATATATATATATATATATTAGGGATGTGCCGAATAGTGAAAAAGCCGAATACCGAATATTCGGCAAAAAGTATTCGGCCGAATACCGAATATTCGGCCGAATAATCACTTCGCTATTCGGCCGAATAGTTATTTCAAAGTTCGGTCATCCATTTATGGAAATAAGAAGAAAACTTACACTGGTCAACAAAAAGGTGAAATTTTTTCTTGAATGTTTTGTAGCAGAAATATAGTAATTGAGGTGCTGATTCCATATATTCTCGATTTGCTGTATCACATCCCGTTGTCAGATCCCTATTTTTGTATATTCCCTAGGAATGACAAAATTCATGTGGGCACTAAGTAGGCTGTATAGATGTTACCTTCCGCATATATCTACAGTAGTAGCAAGTTTACTGGGTCAATATTCGGGAAGCATGTGCTAACTTTAGTACGTCTACATGTATGGATGCCAATAACCTGGATGATGTCTATCATCCATCTGAAATACAGTCTGATGGTCCGTCATTGTTCACCCAGGGTGAACTGAGCGATCCTTTTATGAGAGTTGTATTTGCCGGTTGTCCTGAGCTGTTGGCTTCGAGATTGCATGAAAAATGACTACTGACCATGGCACAAGAGTAACATTTATCGTAACAGAGAAGCCGAGCTGGTAGCTCTTCCAGTCAGATGGAAACCTTGTGTATAAGTGAAGCTGCAGGCCTACTACTGCTATGGGACTCCCAGCATACGAAGCGCAGGTGAGTGGCGACTGTTTATTGACACTTCCAAGAGCAGTTTAGTGCGTGTGTTGTTACACAACGGCAACAGGTATGCTTCCCTAGTTCCAGTAGGTACCTCGGTACGGATGAGAGGAGTATGCAAAAATCAACACAGTTTGGAGAGGCTACAATATCTGGTTAATGGATGGTAAATATGCGTCGACCTCAAAACGGTAAACATTTTGCTCAGTCAGCAAGCAGGTTTCACCAAATATACCTGCTTCCCAAAAAGGCTGGGACGGTCAAGGCAAAGGATCGCCTGACCAAAGGGAGAAATGGCCCCTAGAAACCTTTGACGCCAGGTGAAAGGAACATCATGTGAACCACTTGTACAGAGAGTAAAACAACATCTTACCTCCACTACACATAAAAACTTGGTTTGATGAACAATTTGTGAAGGCCCTGGACCATGATGGGTGAATGCTTTCGCTATATATGCTCAATGCTTCCTGGTCTGATGGACTAGAAGAAAAAGCGAGATATTAGATGGCTCATAAATACGGACACCTCCATGATGCTGCCTTGCTACAACGATGACTGTTAGAGGCATGCGGATTTCTTTTCAGATTTAGCACAGAATTTTCTGGGAAAAGGAAAGCCGAGAACCACTAACATTGTACAGGAACTGCTAGGACAGTTTTCATTCTCATGAATGTAGAATGAGTATGTCAGCACTACTTACATCTCACCTAAGCAAATTCTCCAAAAATCCTAGGCGGGCAGTTAGTGATGAACAGGGTGAACGCTTTCATCAAGACCTAAAGTTCATGGAAGGACGCTACAGTAGGATATCATTATGATGGCCGACTATTGTTGGAGCTGATGAGGATATTCCAGACGCTATGCACAGTAGATCGTCTACGAAGAGAAAATTACTACCATCGTAGGTATGCTTACATTAACTAAAACCTATTCCTTCTATTACATTCATTGTTGTCCCATATTACCTCTTTATTCATAGTTGTATTATATACAATATTTAATGGCATAAAATATTATATCATTGCGTTTTGTTTCTCTCCCTTCATATCCAATATAAATATATATATATATATATATATATATATATATATATATATATATATATATATATATATATATATATATATATATATATATATATATATATATATATATATCCCGATAATTGTGACAGACCCTTTGAAAAAGTTAAAAATCATAAAATTTTCCAAATCTGTGTTACACACAATATCTCACAATGCTATGTGGATATGCAACCGGGCTACATTTTTGAATCAGGCATTAACAATAATCAATTGTAAAACTCCGTCTGGGAAATTTCATGGTTTACCAGTGTTATATACAAAGTAATAAACAAAAATGAAACTATTTACCTATAGCAAACCATTCACATGTTAAAAATTTTGTTCTGAAAAATGGAAAAGTTTCGTAGTTAAAGATAATAAACCAAACTTCATTTGAATAAGCTTCCAAGGTCAAATGACAGAGCATTAGCAGTTCTCCATTTTCTTGTGGGATAACCTATTTCTTGTGTGGCTTCATAAATATTTCCTCTGTTCTAAAATATTCTTTCACTTCGACTGATGATGGATGGTGGAGCTGAAAGGTTTTATTAAGGTTTTATCAAATTCATAAAACTATTTCCAGTGCTTTCCACCAATTGAAGGGAATATTACTGTCTTCACTGGTCAAAGCAGGCAAACTTATATACTTATTTCTAATTCCGCATGTGGCCTTTTACTTTTATGTACAAATCACATCGCCAGAAGAATGGGACTTTCTTTTCACTCTCACTTTCTTTTCTGTATGACGATTTTGATGCCACAATCTCTTTTAAAAACAATCCATTAAAGAAGTGAAATGGAACCGAAGCCACTCTCTTTCTCCCCACTACGTGAAATCACTGCCAGGCAGAAGAGTCAGGGAGCCAAATTTTCATGCATTTTTTTCCATGCCCCAACGACCATATTTACTGATTCATCTGATTCATGTTGAAAATTAGCTTGAATCGCAGATCTAAGCAGTAGCTACACACAAAGATTTATCACATAGAAATCAGAACATAGAACTACTGATTTCTTAAGCTCTTTCAACGAGTGTAATTATTCCAACGCTTTTGCTTTAATTGCCTTATTTAAAAATAGATTTATTGCTAAATGGAAGGATCACTTGGGCGACTGTTACTTAATGTTTAATGCTTGCTTTAGTGATGTTGTCAAATGGTTCATCGCAAATGGAATAATTTTTGCCACTGAAAATCAGTCATTTTCTGATTGCATTCAGCAGCGTATATGGATAGGGGAACTTTTGTTCAAACAATCTTTAAGCATCTCATAAGTTCTGTTCCAGCATGTAGAAACGCTTTTTAATTAATTTATATTAAATGACATTTACAGCTGCATCTGTAAAGTTTTAAGCCTTGCAGCTGCCGCTGTTGAATGGTGAAAATGAGAGAGGATATGCCTCTGCAAGTAAATAAAATATCTTACCAGACTTCTGACATAATATTGAATCGTGAATGTATAGTTGCAACATGAATAAACATGAAATTGATAGCAAGCCACTCTCCTCTACAGCTCAGCTACCATGTTTGGTCCTTATCCCGTATCACTAAATGAATTCTATTTTTAGAATATTGAAAATGTCAAAGGCTCTTATAGGATTTGAGAAATGACAAAGATTTTGCCATAGTTGGCTAAAATTTGATATATTTATTTTTTTGTAACAAAGTTTCAAATTTCAATTTTAAATTGAAATAACTTTCCCTTATGTTGACGTAATTTATTGTTTATAAAGCTCAATATTCGGCCCGAATAGTTCGGCAAAAAGCCGAATACCGAATATTCGGTATTTTGGCCGAATAGGCCGAATACCGAATACTTATCGAATATTCGGCACATCCCTAATATATATATATATATATATATATATATATATATATATATATATATATATATATATATATATATATATATATATATATATATATATATATATATATGCAAAGGTGACTTTGATCCTGAGCATCAGCATCTAGGTTAGGCCTATGTTTACAGCAGTGTAGATCTATCTAGGTTAGGTTTAGGCCTATAGCAGCGCCAATCCATATAGGTTAAGTGTCCCTTCTTAGTTCAGGTTATGATATGTTTTGTCATATATAAAATAGCCTACTAAATTTGTGTATATTGAATTTGTGTATAATTAGTAAATCTCATCATAACCTAAACTAGGAGGAACCTAAACTGAGATCTAACTTAAATCTAAACTTAAATAGATTACTTTTCCATCAATGTAGGTCTATAAAGGTTAGGTTTAGGTCTACAGCATCAGCAATCCATATAGGTTGGGTCTCAGTTTAGGTTCCTCCTAGTTCAGGTTATGATAAGATTTGTTAAATATACACAAATTTAGTATGTGTATACTAATAAAACGTATCATAACCTGAACTAGGAAGGTCTTAAACTGACAGCTAACCTATATGGATCGGTGATACTGTAGGCCTAAACCTAACCTAGATAGATCTACATTGCTATAACCTAGATACTAATGCTTTGGGTCGAGGTCAACTTTACATTTGTTTATATATATATATAATTAAATTTGATGTTTTTATATATTTTTACGATACTATCATTTTCATGCTATGGTTTTCTTGGGTCATAGTCTTTATTTGTGTCATGATTTGTAAAGTAGCCTATGCCATAAAGTGTGATAGAACAAAGTTCCGGTCAGTTGGAGTGTAAGAAAAGCCTATAGGATTGTTCTCAACTTTGCGAGTATGTAACTTTTTTCTTAAAGACATCACTTATTGTTTTTTTTTTTGTGCTTCATTATATTTTTTTTAGAGTCTATGCTGTGATTTTTAGAAAAATTGGCAATGGAGTGGTTCTGCTCCACTATTACTGTTTTTTTTAATTGACTTAAGTTCATTTTGTCTATAGTTTCAATAAAATTTTAAAAAATGTTCTAAAAATTTTAACTTGCTAATGAAATTAGGCTTTACTCATTTGTTTAGGGATAATACTATCAATGTTTTGTCCCAATTATTGATATATAGATATTATATTTTAGATAATTACGATTATCAATGATTCAATTGTATAGACAAAAAATTAAATAATTAAAAAACTAGGTAAAGTTAGGGTTGATGGGCTAAATCCTGAAATTGAATAATTATAGTAATGGTAACTATAATAGTGGTAAATTAAATAAAACTAGCGTTGTTACTGGCTCAAATAAAGATGATAGCAACACAAGTAACAACATATCAAATGCTTTTACACAAACGCTCATAACCTTACAAATAAAAAGGATGAGCTGATTAGTTGTACCATAAAGGAGAATCTAGACATTTTCATAACAGAAGCTTGGGTTAATGAAGAATTGTATGTAGACTTCTTTCAAGAATATGAAATAGATGGATATTCATTTTATTTATACCAGTGCAAAGAAAAGAAGTCTGGTGGTGTGGCACTTTGTTAAAAGTCATATATATTTAATGTGTTAATGACTGGCATTAAAACTAATCATGATGATGAGTCAGTGTGGGTAGACATTTTCTTGCACAATAAATCATACAGAATAGGGCCATTTTATAGACCTGGCCAAAGTCAAGAATTAGACAAGGGAAATAGTGAAAGAAATCGAGACAACATGCCACAATAAAGAAAAAGGTATGGTCATGAGTTATTTTAATTTTCCTGGCATTCAATGGGAATCCTTGTCTAATATGAACCATAGTAGTTCTGTATATTTAAATTGTGTACTAGACAACTTTTTGGGACAGATGGGCCATGAACCTACAAGACAATGCCCTGTTAGACCTAATATTAACTAATAATGAAAGTACAGTAGATGAGGTTAGAGTTAAGGAGAATTTAGGAATTAGGGACCATAATATAATTAGATCTAACATGAATGTGATATCTGGGCCCAATTTGCAGTTTAATAAGGAGATCTTAGATTTCTGAAATGGTGATTTTACTAAATTTTGAGACAAGCTTAATATAATTGACTGGGATAAAGAGTTTTAAAGAGCAAAACTGTTTTATCATGTCAGAATGTTTTAAGAAAATTTTGATGAATATTCAGTCAGTATGTTTTAAAGATAAACCCATTAGGGTGGTGAAGAGAAAACCTGTTTTGGTGGAACAGGGAGGTAAGAGAAAATCAACAAAAAGCACATATGTTTTAAAATATTCAAGGGTAGTAATAGGGAAGATGATTTTGAAAATAAATAGGAAAAATAGAAATGATCTTAACCAGTCAATAAGAAAGGCAAAGAGAGAGGCAGAAATTAATTTAGCCAGGAATAGTAATAAGGACCTGAAGTTTTTTAGTTTTTATAAATTTAAAAGTAAGAAAAGGACAATTAAAATTGATGAAAATTTAGTGAGTTCAGATTAGGAGTTGGTCAACATTTTCAATGATTATTATTTTGCGGCAATGTTTACTGAGAAAAGATTGAATGATAGTTTGGAGACTAATAGTTCTGGTATGCGACTTACAGAACTATTAGTCTGTTATTGACCCAACTAAAGCTGTAGGTTCAAATGGTATATATGGTAGAATTCTGAAGGAGGGTAGTAGCAGCATTGCAAAGGCACTGTATTTGATTTTTAAGCGATCTACAACTGGAAGACGGCATATGTTATGCCTATTTATAAGAAAGGTAGTAATGAAGATTTGGGAAACTATAGGCCAGTTAGCTTAACATCTTTGGTTGCAAAAGTTTTGGAAAAGTTACTGAAAAGTCTTATAGAGAAATATTTGAAAGATAACAAGATATTGTATGAATCTCAGCATTATTTTAGAAAGGGTAGGTCATGTCAGACAACCTTATAACTTATGGAATACATTACTGACTGCATTGACCAAAGAGATCCAATTGATATTATATATTTAGAATTCAGCAAAGCTTTTGATAAGGTTCCCCACATAAGGCTGATGAAGTTATTGCAATATGGTATAGATGGAATGATACATGGTTTGATTAAAGAGTGGTTGTAGAATAAAAAACAGTGTGTACAACTAAATAGCAATAAGTCATCATGGGAAATAGTAAAAAATAGTGTCCCACAAGGTTGTGCGGTGGCCACTATTGTTCCTCATATATAAATGATTTAGACCAGAGACTTAAATGTAAGGTTTCTAAGTTTGCAGATGATACCAAAGTGGCTACCTTAGTAAGTAAGGAATAGTGATGGATCTATAAAGATTCATAATGATTTTGATAACCTTCTTGGGTGGGCAGATAAGTGGCAAATGAATTTTAATAGGAAAAAGTGTAAGGTTCTTCACCTAGGTTACTCATATAAAAGTTTTAACTACAATATGAATGGGGATTGGCTCGAGTATGTGGACCAAGAAAAAGATTTGTGTGTGATTATAACCAGTAATTTGAAAGTAGCTAGTCAGTGTTTGGAATCAACGAATAAAGCTAATAAGATGCTAGGTATATTAAATCGCGTTGTCATTTACAAGAGCAAGGAGGCTATAAGTAAACTGTATAATAGTTATGTTAGGCTAGTCTTAGAGTATTTTTACACAAGTTTGGGCTCCTTATTGAGGGAAAGACATAGATATGCTAGAGAGAGAGTGTAACATGGAGTAACAAGGATGAATTCTGGGTTTCAGGATAAGAGCTATGAGGAGAGGCTGAAGGAGTTAGGATTGTTTTCTGTAGAAAGACGATTTCTCAGAGGATACATTATACAAGTCTACAGAATATTCACAAGTATTAATAATACAGACCACACAAACGAAAAACCAGGGGACACTTTACGAAAATTGAGAAGGCATTCCATCTTGATAAAAGAAAGCATTCATTCAGTAATATGGCCTGTCACAAAATCCCACCATTCACTCCTTTTATGCACCTTTCTTCATGCCCCTGCTAAACTTATTTTCCTTTCCTTCAGATACTTCTTTACTGACCTAATCCACTTTTTCTTCATTCCTTTATTGACTCTATCCTTTATTTCTTCAGTCTCCAGCCATTCTATTCCCATTACATCACTATACATCCTCTTAACCAACTGACTATCATCCTTTCCATGTGACCAAACCATCTTATTACACTCGTTTATTCTCTCATTTACTCTTTTCTTCACACCACACAATTCCCCATGTTCTTTGCTCATTTTATCAATTTTTCTCCCACCTAACACACCCCTAAGGTAATTAATTCATGAATAATTTCCATCCAAAATGCTCTTACTTTTTATAGAAACCATTTTAAATTATTTTATCTCTTTTGATAGGTTTCTTAACTGCTTTAAATGGAGTATTTTAAATACTTGATTTATATTTAATAATTGCATAGTTAAATAGTATTAATTCTTTTTTCCAAAGGCTGCAGATCAACTTGCTGTTCGGCAGAAAAGAAGAATATATGATATAACTAACGTTTTAGAGGGTATTGGACTTATCGAAAAGAAAAGTAAAAACTCCATAGTATGGAAAGGTGGAGGCCCAGGTACTAATACCCAAGAGTTTAATGAAAAGGCTGCACTTCTCAGAGGCGAAATATTAGAACTAGATCAACATGAGAAATTGCTAGATCAACATCGACAGGTAATATATTAAATACTTGCGTAATTATGCAGGTATTAATTAATATAATGTTTTAAATAGTTAGTAATACAAAATTTCTGTATTGCTTATTAGGCGATCTTTACTGTATTGAATTTGGTTTTACACATCACCAACTAGTTATTTTTTTAAAATAAAAGATATGAAATATTAAGAAAATTTGAGTACTGTATTATGAATGAACTATTTATATTGAAACCAATGTATAATACTAAAAATGGCATATGGTATTTAATTACCATATAAAGTAGCCTTTACTTTGTTAATTACTATCTCTTATAAACATAACCCTATTTTTTAATCATTGTTTATATATAGGAATTAATTTCAAAATACGGTATATAAACCTTTTAAATTAATTCTATTTTTAAAACCTTGGAAGCAACAAGTTAAGTGTAGAAGTATATCCACTGATATATACTATATATATACTACTATATTATATATATATATATTATTTATATATTATATATATAATATATATATAATAATATACCGGTATATACTATATATATATATATATACTATTATATATAATATATATATATATATAGTATATATTATATATATATAATATATATATATATATATATATATAGTATATATATGATATATATATATGTATAATTATATACTATATATATATAATAATATATTATATATTCCATATATATATATATATAATATATTATATATATATACTAATATTCTTAATTTAGTGTGTACAAACAGAGCATCAAAATATATAACAGAAGAAATTACCTAATTACAAGTTGGCATATGTTAAGGCAGAAGATTATTTGTAATTGCTTTCAAAATGAACTCTTCTTGTAAGTACAAGCTCCCTCTGGAACCCATCTTCGCCAAGTACCGAATGCCTCTAATGGTATATATATAATATATATACTATATCTATATTATAATATATATATATATTATATTATCTATATATAATATATTATAATATATAATATATATATATATATATTATATGTATATATATATATATATTATATATTATATCGTATATATATATATAATATAATAGTATATATCATCTATATATTATATATATATATACTATTAGTATATGTGTCCTATATTATTAGTATATGATATATTATTCTATACGGGTCATTTGTTAACCCTGGAAGTCAAACCTACTCATAGTAAAAGTTTCATTATTTGCCACTAGCAGTAGGTTATTGCAATTGGGAAATTGAGCCATAGTGTTGATTTATAACTATTTTTTAATAACATTTTAATAAGTTTGTCCTGTAATAAATTTGAAATAACTCTTTTTGTTTACCCATATTTGTTGGTCATTATTTTAAATTTTTCAGTTGTCAAACCAAAATTGGTACGTGTTACGAAATTTTTTAACATCATTTTCATAATCAGACATGATCGATTTAATAGAAAATCACTAAAATGTTCATATGTCAGAGAAAAAATTAAATTTTATTTAGTAGCAATTATTATTAATGTAGTGATTCACTGAATATCAAGCTTCAGTTGTGACAATTTTACTTTTTTATAACTAATGAAAATCCTTTCATTATACTATAAATTAGGTTGCTATGTTATCAACATAATTTGAATTCACATTTATATGTATAGTTTTTTCCTTTTCAAGTTTTTCTTTATTCGGTTTGTCTTTTTCTTTATTTTAAAGGTTTTGGCTACATTTTTTAGTGTCAAATATAGCCCAAAAGAAATTCCTTGATTAGCTGAAAATATTTGCGTTATTGCTATATTAATTAATGGTTGAGAATTTAAATTATTACTAATTAAATTAATATTAATAAACATATTTGTTCATTTTAATTAATGATTATTCTTTTTGAAAGATCTGATATATTGTATTGGAAGTATACCAAATGATTGTTTAAAAATAACATATTGGGTGAGGTTTTAGTCCCAAAATTAGTTTCATGATCTTTTTCAAACTTTGAACTAAAATGATTATATGACACTGGCACTTATATGTAAAAGTTAATGAAGTGCCATTTTTTGCTTTAGGGTATCAGAGTTCCCAGTATTAATTTCTTAAGTTTTGTATTTATATATCTTGATTTCCTTGTTAATAGAAATTGATACTAGGATATTGTAAGTGTTTGTATCTTTTGTTATTAAGTTAACATCTAACGGGCATGGATAGTCCTATTTATGGAGGGGAAACTTCCTCTAGGTAATTGCTACCTAGGATCCGGACGAGGGATTGAACCCTGACCCTGTGCCTCGTGACTCAGTTGCGCTAGCACCGTTGGTTCACGGTAGATGGCAAATATAAGAAGATAGTAAAATAATTTTTTTTCCTTAATTATAATTACAAATTATTATTATTATTATTATTATTATTATTATTATTATTATTATTATTATTATTATTATTATTATATACCTGTTTGTAATAGAGGTTTCGAGGGTGAAAGAATAATGTTATTTATTTATTTATTAGTAGCAGTATAATTTATGGAATTATATACCTATAATGTTCTCATGATTGTTTAAAGTTTTTGTTATTCTTTTTATTTACTCATTTCTTTTTTTAGGCAGAAGGAGAGAAAAAGAAATACCAAATTGGTCTGAAATCCGAAAATGGTCCAATATACGTATTGCTTGTTAATCAAGAGAGAGATAGCAATTCAGTTCAAGTTGTTCAGGTTTGTTTTATTATTATTATTATTATTATTATTATTATTATTATTATTATTATTATTATTATTATTATTATTATTAATTTTATTATTATTTTTATTATTATTATTGTGTGTATGGGGGTGAGGTGAAGAGTTCCCTTACTGTATGTTCGACTTGTTGCAGGAAGTGATTAAAAGGGCCGTGATAGCTTGGGTTGGGGCTCCCCTATCACATATTAATTCTCTAAGAATGCTCATTCATGCCTCGGAACCGATGCATGTTTGCGTACCTCACCTCTAGTCTAGGGAGATCCGTGGTGGTAGGATAATTATTATTATATGATTCAATATACGTATTGCTTGTAGATTGTAAGTGTATGTATTTATTGTTATTAAGTTCACATCTAACGGGCATGGATAGTCCTATTTAAGGAGGGGGAACTTCCTGTAGGTAATTGCTACCTAGGATCCGGACGAGGGATTGAACCCTGACCCTATGCCTCGTGACTCAGTTGGGCTAGGACCGTTGGGTAACGGTAGATGGCAAATATAAGATAGTAAAATAATTTTTTTCCTTAATTATAATTACAAATTATTATTATTTGCATTATAAACGCTGCGTCACATGCAGGGTTGTGGAGTCGAGGAGTCGGTAGTTTTGAAGAGAGTGGAGTCGGAGTCGGCAATTTTGAAAAGGGTGGAGTCGGAGTCGGTAATTTTGAATAGGGTGGAGTCGGAGTTGGTAATTTTCAAAAGAGTGGAGTCGGAGTCAGCAATTTTCAAAAGGGTGGAGTCGGGAGTCGGTAATTTTGAAGAGGTCGGGAGTCGGTAATTTTGAAGAGGGTGGAGTCGGAGTCGGAAAATTTTTGAACCGACTCCACAACCCTGGTCACATGTACCGGAAACAGAAAAATATTAAAAGAATATGATGCAAGTCGAAAAGAAGGCCCAGCCTTACCGCTCCCTTTATACCCTTAAGTATATTATTATTATTATTATTATTATTTTATTATTATTATTATTATTATTCTTTCTTTTATCTTTCTTTCTGTTTTCCCAAGAATGCTCAAGAATGAGAGTAAGGTGCGTGACGAGCATCAGAAAAGAAGAAAAGCAGTAGGAGAACTGACAAACGTCGTAAAAGAAAGCCCAGCCTTACCCCCCCCTCAGTACCGATTAAAATTAGTGAGAACTCATCAGTCAGAAAATCCACCCTAAGCTTCATGGGACAGGCGACGGACCCTCACCATGGTAGATCGTCAATGTAAGAGTTTATCCCTTGGCCCAGGTGGGACAACCATACCCCTCACAATCCCGCTATTCACTCCTATTATGGCACCTTTATTATCGCTTCTGCAAACTCACATTTCTCTCCTTCAGACATTCGTTCACCCACTCAATCCACTTTCTCTTCGGTCTCCGCCAGCGGCCAGTTCCCAACACACTTCGCCCAACTATACAGTCCGCTTAAACCAAACCGACTATCATTCTTCTTCCACAATGACCAAACCATCTCAAACATACTTTCATTTATTCTCTAGTTTACCCTTCTTCACACCACACACTCTGCTAATTCGTTCATTCCTCATTTTAATCAATTCTTCTTACACCTAGCATGCCCCTAAGATTGTTCCATCTGAACACATGAACTTTAGATCTATAACTTCTTATTCCATACCATGATGTCTCACTACCTATACAATATACACAAGGTAGACAACATACGAGCCTCATGTCAACCTTAAGCGCACTCGCAAGACTAGTCCCTTTACATTCACACAACGATTTAATGCACCAGCAACCTTCTGCCATTCACCAACTTTCCTACTACACTGGGCATCACCCATTTCCTTTTTCAACACATACCATACCCTAAATATTTAAACTCAGACACTTGTTCCAGCTGCTCACCATCAAACATAACTTAACACTGAGGATGACCTCACTCAACAACTATAATCTTACTCTTATCTACGTTTACTTTCAATAACCCCTCCTTTTTACATACCCTGCAAAATCTCTAACCAATCCTCTCAAACTCTCTTCACAGATTCTCGCCACAAACAACCAAATCATCCGCATATAATAAAGGTAAGGCATCCTCCACTATCTTCCATTCTCCCTGCATTCTAACACCATTTCCTGCCATCCCGCCTCGAATTCTTTCATAATCCATCCATATACAAATTGAATACCAAGGAGACATAAACAACCCTGTCTCACTCCGCTATAATCCTAAACCAATCACCATTGACCAACCATTTATTCTTACAACGCTTCACTATCGTCATACCATACATACTTTTGATTCTTCAGAAGCCTACCGCCACCACCATATATCACTAAACACGCTCGCATACAGAGCTTCCCTATAAATTTTATCATACGCCTGTTGCAAATCCATAAAACCTAAATACAATTTATTCTTCTTCTCCCTCATTTTCTCAATCATTTGTTTCAATGTAAAGATTTGATCCACACATCCTCTACCACTCCTAAACGCACCTTGTTCTTCACCAATCAGTCCTTCAGTCACTCGACGCACTCTTTCGACCAAAATACCAGCATATACCTTGGTCGGTACACGCAGGGTTGCTCGCCACACCCTTGTTTCGCAGACTTAGTTCCAGCTGGAGCCGAAACTCTTCATCTCCAAACCACCACCGTTATTGGGGTTCGGTAGAGGGAGAGACGACGACGACTGAATCTAAATCTACATAGTTTTTTGTTGCACAAAGAAGCTATGGACAGCAACAGCAGCAGAAGAAGTCTCTTTTTCCAAACCGCCATCGTTATTGGGGTTCGGTAGAGGGAGTGGTGACGACTTTCCTGCTTTTTTCTTTTTGCTGCTGCTACCGTCCAAGCTGAACTACTACAGAGGAATAAAGGATGAAGCCATCGGAGGGATAAGTGGTGATGGTGCTGCTGCTATCTGCTTTTTTGCCGCCTCGCTTAGATTACCTTTGCCAGCGTATGCCTCTTTCTTCCATTCGAGACTGACTCGTCGACTGTAGCGCTAAACGATCTCGGTCCAGGATGCCAATTCCTTGACTCATCCCACCACAAGAGATGTCCCCTTAAGGTAAAGGAATCTGAGGTGCAATACTCCTGTGTTGAGAAACGATTAGAGCGCTCAGCAACGAACGGAAGCGAGAAAGAGGAAAGTAATCTATGAGCGCGAAGCAGCAGCCGACGACACTTATTTCCAAACCACCATCGTTATTGGGGTTCGGTAGAGGGAGTGCCGCCACTACAGCATCATCACCAGCCAGCAATTCTCCTTATCCGCAAATGGCAAAACCTTTACACCCTGGGTGTCGCTGCAGACTTGGGCATGATGACAGTAGCTGCCTCATTAGAAGTAGCCAGCCAGCAGCCGAAACTCTATTTCCAAACCACCATCTTTATTGGATATATTTGTTGTATATTTTACTATTACTATTTGTGATTGAATATAACATTTTTTAGCTTTATTATTGTCTTTTGATTCAAGGTTCCTTCTCAAGTACAAGAAAAAACATTTGAAACCACTTATCCGACAAATGCGTTAAGAACTATTCCTGTTCCTTCAAAATCAGAAGTAAGAATAACTGTACCTGGTAATAATAATCTTTCAGAAGATACTTCTAATGTTATTGTCCGAGCGGCCAAAAAAATTAAAATGGAAATTGTTGAACCAGTGGAATTTTCAGAAAATGTTTATACCGAAGAGAGTAGCAATAGTATTCCACTGCAAAATGTTGGAATGAGAACTAGATCTTCACCAATGAAGGGATATAGTTCTATTGTAAGCTATTGACGGATTTTTATTTATTTTTTGTTTTCATTGTTATTGATTGGTTGATTTTATAATTTTAATAGCTACTAAATTTCTTTAAAAATAAATTCAAAATTTAGAAATAGCAGTAGTCTAAAAGTTTGTGTCAAGCATAATAGTAACTAGGAATTTATGGGAATCGTCTTCCCAATCGGGAATGAAAGTAAAAATTCTCGAAGAAGGGAAAATATTAGTTACTGTAAGGTATTTATTTTAAGTCTTGGAATATGCTCAAATACTCGTACTTAAAGCAAATGTGAATTTTGTTTTAGGAGATGCCACTCGGAGGCACTAAACGTGTACCTCGAAAAGCATCAGCAAGAGTCAGCAGCGTTACTGAAATCTTAGCTCCAAGGAGAAGTAGGAAAAGGAATGCGGAAAATCAAAATCAAAGTGAGTGTTTAGATAGTTTAATTATAATTGATTTATTAAGCATTTTGATATTGGTATTGTTTCAATTTTTTTTATCGAACTAGCTAAATTAGTTCTCACCGTTTTATGCTTTATAATTATGTAAACTTCGAAATTTAATTAAAATAAAAATTATCTGCTGTATAAATTTCTAGACACAAATTTGAAAGATGAATTTGATAGTCCGAGTTGCAAAATAGCAGATGAAAGTTTTACCAAAGAAACGGATAAACATTTAAAAAGGGAATCATCATCTCATTTTGAAGCACTTGTCAAAGAAGAGTCTTTTCTTTCTGTAACAGGTAAGTTAGTAATGATACTACCTCCTATTCTCTTTGGTGCTCCTACCTATGTATAAGTATATAACTTCAATTGGTCGGAAGCTAAGGGATCTAAGTGACAAAAGTAATCAGATGTAGTTTTAGATAAATGGGTGTTTTGTACTTTTTATCTTTGGCACTATAGAGCGGCACAGATCAATCGAATCACTTTTATCTTTGCTGCTTCCAAAGTTGACTACTTGATGTGTTCCTCACTGCACTTTTCTCAATTTTTAAAGTTTTGTCACACCACTATACTTCTGACCCCCCTCAAATAATAATTATTTAATTAAATATAATTTTATTCTTTAAATAGTATGGTGATGTTATTGGGAAGAATATTTTTCTTAAATTTTATGCAACTTAGTGTTATTGCCAACTGAATATTTATTTTATTTTCTCCAGATGCCTCATTGGCTCCAAGTGGCTGCGAAAGTTTTGTAGAGGAATTGATGTCTGTGGAAAGTAAGTGAGATTTTATATAATATATATTATATATATATATAAATATATATATATAATATATATATATATATATATATATATATATATATACTATATATATAATAGTAATATATATAATATATATATAAATTATATATATATATATCAATATATATTATATTATGTATATATATATAGTATATAATGATATATATGTATAATATATATATATATAATATATATATACTATAAATATATATATAATATATATATATATATAATATATAATATAATATAATATATATATATATAATATATATATTATATAGTATATATTATATATATAATATATATATAATATATAGAGTGATATAGATATATATATTATATAGTATATATATAGTATATATATATCTATATATATTATATATATATATATACTAACATATATATATAGTATAGATAGATATATATATATGATATAAATAGTATATTATATAGTATATAATATATATATATATATATATAATATATATATGATACTATAATCATGGCATTAACTACCTCCTTTCACCAGATTTGGGCTAAGGTGCGGTAGCATTCAGAAGGAGAGCAGAAAAAAAGTAATAATTTTGTGTGTCGAATAAATAAAATAAATAAAAATTAACTACTCACCTCATATACCTTAAGTGAGAACTTGTCGCTGTCAGAAAAAAAAAACACACTAAAGCTTCACGGAGACTGCTGAACTTCTACTGTTGGGTATCTAGTTCGAAAGGTTGTAGGGTTTCATTCCCTGTGAACCAGAGGCCGCCCACAACTAATGTCCTAACAAAACTCTGCCATTCACTCTTATTATGTACTTCTTCGTCGCCTCTTGCAAACTCCTTATTCCTTTCTTTTCAGACGTTCTTCACTGAACTCAATCCACTTTTTCTTCGCAGTCTCCCGCAAGCTGGTCGATTTATGAGCACTTACCATCCCTTCCATCCCTTGAAGTGAGACTAGTAGCAAGTTCGATGAAAAGTCACCGCTGAGGGCTTCACGAGACTGCGACGGGCCTCACTGTGTTTATTTCATCAATGTGGGGTTCCATCCCTGAGCCAGCCCACAACTATTATGTTTCCCGGTCACTAAACCGCCGTCACTTGTCCTATTATATGCACCTTTCATTTCGCCTCTGCAGAGCTCACATTCCTTTCCAAACCATTCCTTTACTGACTCAATCCACTTTCGTCTTTCGGTCTCGCCTTCGGTCGTATTTCAGTCACTCGCATTAGTACAGCCGCCTAACCAACGGCTATCATCCAACCCTTTTCCATATGACCAAACTATTCAATGTACTCTCGTTATACCTCTCACTGTACGCCTTTCTTCGCACCACGCAACTCCCTATCTAACGCGTTCATTCCTCATTTTATCAATTTTTCTCATACCAAACACGCCCCTAAGAATTGTCAACCTGAACACATTGTATCTTAGATCTATACCTCTTATTCCATACCATAGTTTCACTACTATACATTAACACAGGTAACAACATACCCTCATGCAAAACACTAGCGCACTCAAGATTTTGTCCCTTTACTTTCACCAAAGATTTAATTGCACCAGCTACCTTCGTAAC
This sequence comes from Trachelipus rathkii, assembly GCA_015478945.1. NCBI lineage: Eukaryota > Metazoa > Arthropoda > Malacostraca > Isopoda > Trachelipodidae > Trachelipus > Trachelipus rathkii. Next base: position 36,301 of record JABUQX010040812.1, read on the forward strand.
CATTGCACAACTTTCCTAACTTACACTCTTGCAATCAATCCGTTCCCTTTCATCAAACATATATCCAAATATTAGCTCGGATACTTGTTCAGTTGCTCACCATCTATCATGACTTCGCACCACGGACTCATCTCACTCACTACCATAGCTTTGCTCTTATTATATACATTTACTTTCAAACTCCCTCTTTTTACACATTTCTAACCAATCCTTGCTCATTTCTCTTACAGATTCGCCACGGCAGAAAAACCAAATCATCCGCTTGCAATAAGTAGGGCAGGGCACTCTCCATTCACCATCATTCTAACATTCTCCTCTACCACCTTTACTTCCAATTTTTTCATAACCGCATCCATATACAAATTAACTAAACGAGAAGTATAAGCAATTGCTTTGCCGTCACTTTGCTGTATTAATATAAAACTAATCACTTTCAACTCCATTTATTCTTGCTCAAACTTCACTATCGTCATACATACTTTCGATTTCATTTAGAAGCTTGCCACTAATACCATATATCACTAGCACCTGCCACAGAGCTTACCTATAATCCTGAAATATGCCCTGTTTCAAGTTCATAAAACCTAAATACAATTTATTCTTCTCTCATTTTCTCAATCATTTGTTTCAATGTAAAAATTTGATCTACACAATCTACCACTTCTAAGTGTACCTTGTTCTTCGCAGATCAGCTAACTTTTAAGAAACGCTTTCAAACCAATTAACAGCATATATCTTCCCTACAACTTTCAATAAACTAATTCCTCTATAGTTCCTACAATTCCCCTTATCCCCCTTACCCTTATATAAGGATACTATTACCTCTTTCTTCCAATCCTTCGGAACTATACCCTCCATAAACGCTTTGTTACAAAACTTTCAAATTCATTCATTTACCACTCTACCGTTCATCTCTCGATCATTTCACCATTAATGTCATCTGTTGACTGGCAGATTTCACCATTCTTTCAGCCTTTTCTCACTACTACCCATTGCCTCCTCCTTACTAATTACCTCACCCCAAATAACTATTTCTTCTTGGACTTCAAACCCACACACATTCACTATCACCTCTTCATTACTGCCAATGTTATGTAGATTTTTGAAGTGTTCCCTCCACACTCTCCTCTCATCCATTTCATCAGTTACGATAGCACCATCCCTATTCATTATTCTATAGAGATTCCCCTTTTTTTACTCTCATTCTTAACCTTTGGAGATTCCCCTTACTCTCATTCTTAACCTTTGGAGATTCCCCTTACTCTCATTCTTATATTTGGCGCTTTGTTCCAGAAAAGCTTCGCATTTCCTTGTGAGTCAACATTCATCCTCATTTTTCCTCTTTCGTATGCAACTTTTAATCTTCCTTTTTTTTCCTTATACATTTCCAAACCTTTCTTTTGAGACCTCTCCACTCAGCAGCTATTTTTTTTTATTTGCATCTCATCATTCCACCACTCATTGTTGACATTCTTTCTTTCCTACTTTAGCATACCCACATACTTCTCTTTTTTCTACTAACAAAGGCTTCCTTCATTTGCGTCCAGATTTTTTCAGTTTCATCTTGTTCACATTAAATTGATTTATTTGCAAGTGCTCTCACATACTTTTCCTTATAACCTTGTACATTTAATTTCTCAATCCTAATCATTCCTACTTCTTCCTACTTCCTCATCTCTTTTTTTCATCCATGCCCCCACTATCTTAATCTTATATAAATCAACATAATGATCTGATATTTCTATCCCCAACCCTTTCACTGATTTAACATCCAACACATACTTCAACTACTCTTTCTTCACCAAAACAAAATCAATCGTACATTTTTCTTCGATTCCATCTCTACCTACACCAACTCTCATTTACTTATGAATACTCTTGTGCTCGAAGAATGTTTTACTTGCGCATTTACCTCTCTCTCCTAACAGAAATCTATCACCTTCCTACCATTCTCATTTTCTCCCATAAGTCCAAAGTCACCTGTTATACCATCCCTTTTTCAATCACCTATATAACCATTCAAGTAGCCCAACACAATCAATCTGAAGCCCCTACTCACCCCGTCCAAAACATCATTCAGATTATCCCAGAAAGTCAAACTCTCCTCAACATCACCTTCAGATGAACCATATGTTACAACCACACATACCTTGACCTTCTCAAACTTAAATTTAACCATTATAATTCTAGTACTCGCACGAACAAAATCCATCATAGCTCTGTGCTACAAATCACTCATCATAATCGCAGTTCTACCTCTCCCACTTTTATTCCTTTCCACTCCAGCACACAAATATTTTACCTTTCTTTATTTCATCTTTGTTTCAGTCAAAGCAAGGAAATCAAAATACTCTTTCTAAATACATCCATCACATCTCTCCTCTTCTTCTTACCATTTAATTCCTATGACAATCTATGTGCCCAGACGATTCATACAATTTCTATATATATATATATATATGATATATATAATATATAGTATATATATTATATATATATAATATATATATATATAATATATATATTATATATATATATATAAAGTCACCCATCTCTCTCCCCAAAACTGGGGGTAAGGTGGAAACATGCACTGGAAACAGAATAGTAGTAGAAGATATGACGCAAGTCGAAAGCGAAAGTCCAGCCTAACTCCCCTTCACTACTTTTTTAGTGAGACACTCGTCGCAGTCGAAAATCAGGCCCTAGAGCTTCACGGGACCGCGTGGGACCACTATGTATGGCATCTCGTCACTGTAGGGTCATCCTTTGCCCAGGTGGGCCCAACCATATTCCCGCTTACAAACCAAACCCCGCCATTCACTTCCTATTATGCACCTTCTTTATTCTCGCCTCTGCCAAACTCATTTCTCTCGGCAGGCATTCCTTTACTGACTCAATCCACTTTTCTTCGGTCTTCTAAGCTGGTCGAATCCAGCACACTCCCCAAATTACATCCGCCTTAACCAACCCAACTACTTCCATTCTTTCCCCATGACCGAACATATCAACGTATTTCACTTATTCTCTCATTTACCCCTTCTTCAACACTTCACAACTCTCTAATACGTCATCCTCATTTTATCAAATTATTATATATATATATATATATATATATATATATATATATATATATATATATATATATATATTATAGTATATTAATATATATATATATGATATATTATATATATATATATATATATATATATATTATCTTATATATAATATATATATTTCACGTGTTTACTCCGTGTTGAGATTGAGCTCCGCCAGTGTAGAGACTACATGTTTAACCTGGACGAACAGCGAAGGTGTTTTGTCGACTTATTTGATGTTAATATTTGGAATAACCTTCTGTAAAAATTATAAGTAACAACGAAGAAAAAATTATTGGATAAACACAAACTTGTACATTATGTGCTGCAGTTACTACTACTACTTTACGGCTGTAGTTTCAGAAAATAATCGAGATCGTTTAATGTTGAAGGCCCTCTGCAGTTTATTGTTACCTCCCATCCATGGCAAACTAAGGGACCTCGCTGACGCACCGGCCGGTCTGTGAGGTCCCGACCTTTAAGCGGCTCTAAAATTTAAGGATATATAATATTATATATATATATATATATATATATATATATATAGTATATATATATATATATATATATATACTAGTATTTATAATATATAGATTATATATATAGTATTATATATATTGTGGCTACTGGACTAAACTAGTCTTTTTTCATTTTAAGAATCAGAACTTTCTCGCGGAGCTAGTGGTTCGAATCAGCCACTGTTGGCTCCTGAATGGACTAACAAAAAATTGGACGTCAGTAAGGAGCTTTCTCTGTAATATTTAGATTACGGCTTACGACATAGTTTATTACACTAATCTTGTACATATCCGCACATCATTAAGAAACATAGCCAACACAAACAAGGAAAATCTGTTATAGCATCAGGTTGAATGTCCGTATGCTTCTAAGTTCTAACATAAGAATTTTGAACATTTAAAAAGTCCAGAAGGCAGGTTCTGCGCTATCAAAGACTAGATAATCTTGTTGCCTTCAAATCCACTTGGGTATCCAATACAATAAGACATTTCCCTGACCACAACCCTAACTGCGGTTGGTAATATTGCAGTTAAAAACTCGGCTGGACACGTGGTGGCGACAGGCTTTGGATAGCCGGCCTTGAAGTTCCGATTTCCTGTAGTCCCCGTGTTACTGCTCTGAGAAAGGGGATTAAGGCGCTTGTAACAAGGAAGTTATGATTATATTATATAGTATATATATTATATATATACCTGTCGGGTGTGGGGTGGGGCCAGGGTGATCTCCGCAGCTCGGTACCTTTGGATTTCCAGGCGAAAGATGGGTGAGGTGGGCAGGGCTGGTTGTGGGTTGGTGGGGGCGCGAGTATGTTATTTGTATCGGAACCTGGTATGTTTTCACATCCTGTAGTTAGCTAGTTGGGTGGTATGTTTTAGTAGAGGTGGACTGTGGAGGTGTGACGGGCCGGTGGGGGAGGGTGGGAGGTGTCAGTCTGACTGGGGCTGGGCCGAGCCGTGGGCTGCGCTTATCAGTGTTTGCCTGCTCTGGTGTGTTATAATATATAATATAACTATATATAATATATAAGTATATATAGTATTATATATATAATATATATATAGTATATATATATTATATATAGATCAATGGGGCTCTATAATTCATTCGTTTTTGGTGTGTGTCTCTCTTGTGTACCATCCAAAAGAAGGTAGGGAATTGATTGGTATTGAAAATGGGTTAAAAATACGAATATTTTGTAATGGGATTTGAAATTAAATGCGGTTTTCATGTCAAATTGTTTTTTCGCTTGTTCTACTAAATTACTAGCTATGCAAATGATTATATATAATATATATATATATATATATAATATATATATATATAATATATTAGTATATAACTATATATATATAATATATATATATATTAGATATATATATTATTATATATATATATATATATAGTATATAATATAACATATATTATATATAACTATTATTATTTAGTATTATATATATAATATTATAGTATAATATATTATATATATTATATTATATATATTTATTATAATGTATATATATATATATATATATATATATATATATATAGTTTGGTTGTTAGTTTGTTTGGGTGCCACCGAACCTCTATCCATGAATTTGGGGGTACGTTATCTTCCACAGTAGGAATTGTGGCTCACATGTATTTTCCTAACCATCAGTGGATTAAAGTGCAAAGATTATCAAAGCTTGATAGCAAACCCTGCTTCGACTCGACTCATTTGGAAATTTTAGCCACGTAGAAGTGAGCTCGAATCCAGATGAGTGGACCTTCTTCTTATACTAGAAACATGAGTGTGTGTGTTTGAATTTGGTATGTTTTAATAATATATATTATATATATCATATATATATATATATATAGTATATATATATATATATTTAATATATATTATATATATATATATACTATAGTATATATTATATATATATATCATATATATATATATATATAAATATATATTATATATATATATTTATATATATATATTTATATATATATATATATATATATATATTCGATCTCGGGATTGAGCAGTTCTTTTCGATTCTCGGGATTGAGGTTATGTGGTGAGAATGAAATGAAATATATATGAGTGAGCTCAGGGTGGTTCATTGGATTAAAGCAAGCATTTTCTCGCTTAAGGATCGTAGTTTTCCTTTCGCGTTAGCGAGAGTTCGAATCTAGACCCGGTATCTGAACGGACACAAAAATTTGCCGTCAGTAGGAGATTTTCTGTAATATTTAATAACAGTTTAAGGCATAGTGAGTTTACAGTTTACACTAATATCCTTACTCACACCACTAAAACCATAGCCAACACACACACAACAGAACAGTCTATTACATATAAAATCATACTATCTCTCATATGCTTCTAACAAAGAATGTCCGCTCATCTTGATTCGAAACCACGTTCGCGGTGGCTAGAATTTCCAAATGCGTCGAGCCGAAACAGGGCTTGTTATCAAGCCTAGATAATCAACGCACTCTAGTCCACTTGGTTAGGAAATACATGCAATTAAATTTCCTCTGACCAAAAACCTATTGTGGTAGGTATTGAACCCTCAAATTCATGGGATAAAGGTTCAGTGGCTACAAAATAATTGGGAAATTATAGTTTTGTAATCACTAGTCTATTTTAATTCACAATTTAAAAATTAGAATTTAATTTTACTTTGGTTATTTTTTTTTAAAGCTATTTGGTAAAATATTATTTATTTTTAAATTAAATGATTTTAAAGTACAATAGTCGAAAGGATTCATTCTACCGTTAATTTTAGTTTAAATAAAGGGAGAGAGAGATTCATAGAATACCCAATTTTAAATTGTACTTTTCCTTTCTATTTTTATTAAACTGTTTTAATTGTTGTAATCTTTAGAATAATGGTTATAATCTTTTTTAGTGGTTATAATCTTCAGGATAATATTTATAATCTAAAAAACTTTTCACTAATTCGGTTTTTATCATTCTTATTACTTAAGCTTCTAAAGCGATGTTGTTGGGCTAGTCTTGAATTGAAAACTCGTCCTAAGGTCAAATGTTTCGGTTGTTAAAAATGTACCTTTGAGTATATTGGTCTTTGTGTGTTTCACTTTGCGTGAGAATAACTATTTTATTGAGAGAAATAACTACTATTTACTTAATAAATTATAGATTAAATACTTTGTTAATCAGTTCGAAAAAAAGTAGAATATATAATAATAGGGTAAAATTTGTTTGAGAGAAAGTTGTTAAAATGGTAGGGTAAAGATAGTATGAGGGGAGAGTGGGTTTCACTCTTTTATGTGCCTTGAAAAATTATATAAAAAAAATTATATTAATTAATTTTAGATCTCGAATTAATTTTTGAAAATTCAATTGTTTTTTTTTTTATTTTTACTTTTTTAAACAACAGTAATTAAGGCTTTAAATATTGTATATAAATTTATTTTACTATTTATTTTTCGGCTGTAGTTTTCTTTCAGGTTATTTTTTTTTATATCAGAAATTATTTATATATATATATACATATATTTATATATGAATTTATTTTTTCAACGTTTCTTGTAAGGAATGTAATTAAAGTTTTTTTACTTTCAAGTTTTTGATTTAATTGATATTCCTGGTTTTTATTTTTCGCTCATGGAGAAATATGATTTAAAAAAAGAAAAACTGTTTCGATTTGACCTTTCCACATCATTGCTACCGAAATGCAGAGCTGCGAAGTCAATAATTTTTTTGTTACCGTTACTTCATACTGTGGCTGCGGCTTTACCATTTTAAAATTTCCCACCAGCTGCGGCTCCCCAGATTTGCCGAAAAATTGAAAAAAATGTGCTTTTGTTAATATGTATTTATCAAGACTTTGTTGTAAAATTTTCCATATTGTTTTATATTAAAGTTACGTTCTGGGAGTATCCTAAAAGTAATGTAAAATCTTAAATTGAATTCGTTTTTAAATTACAATCTTTTTCAGTCATATGAACCTAATTAAATTTGAACATCCGCATTTGTAGGGATAATCAATTTGAGTTGAAACAATTTCAGAAAATTTAATACCTCAGAACTCTGCAAATGATGTGGTATCACATCAAGCAAGTATGGAGTTGCCAAATTCTGCACGCTCTTGTGATGCTAGAACGGCACAAAGGTTATGAAATGCAATCGTACAATTCTTAAAAACTTCCTACTGAAGTATATTTGGAAAAAAATCTCCAATGTAACGTCTTAAGGAGAAAAAAGTCCATTAATTGTTCGGGTGCATCTCTTGTCCTAGTTGCCTGAAAATTGGTAGGACCGCATTCACCATAGATATGAGTACAATATTAATTAACTATGATAAGGTAAAAACTTTTCACTATATTAGAATTCTGCAACCAAAGTGATGTAAGGTTATCAAATGTATATTGGTTCCAAGAATAGTTGTTTTCAGAAGAGGTGATAGTGCTGTCGAAGAAGGTTGAAATGTAGAAGTGGAATTTTTTAGGAGATATTTGAAGTAAAGTAAGTCAGTAACTGAAATCTAAAAAATCATTATTTCCGAAAGTTGAGGCGACTTCTCCGAGATACACTGTTGAGGACAATAGGTTGACAAATACTGAGTTGGAAAATTGAATACGGAAGACCATTAGCATAGAAAAGTAAGAAACATTTGAAACGCTCAGAAGAGTTTAAGTAGAGTCGTCAACTTGTAGGAATATCTATATTTAGAGGAACAACAGTGAATATGGTAGATAAGAGAGAGGATAAAAGTTTAAGTAAAACCTTGGGAAATTTTAAACCACTACCGAAAGGAAACTAAAGATGGGTATAAGCATATTAATAGAGAAAACTCTAGGAAGGAAGTTTCAAATGAATCATATGAGTACCTCTCAAAAGCCTTATATTTATCAAACTACAATATAATCTTTTAAGGGTCGATAGATGATCAGAGATAATTATATTAATGATGGGAAAGGAATTAAATAAATATTTCTAATTATTAAAAATCTTTAAAAAACAAAAGAAAAGGAAGCTTGCATGATTTCTTTAGGAATAGAAACTCTCATACAACAAACACACATTATATATATATATATTATATATATATATATATATATATATATATATATATATATATATATAACATATATATATATATATATATATATATATATATATATATATATATATATATATATATATATATATATATATATATAATATATATATATATATATATATATATATATATATATATATATATATATATATATATATATATATATATATATATATATAAAATATATATATATATATATATATATTATATATATATATATATATATATATATATATATATATATATATATATATATATATATATATATATATATATATATATATATATATATATATTGATGATCTTTCGATATATATTGCTGGTGCCAGGCTGCCATTCCTTGAACGGCAACTTCAATTAACTATTGAGAATATTTCACAATGGGGTAATTCCTATGGCTTGCATTTCTCACCCACAAAAGCTTCAGCAGTACAAGTTAAATTTCTATGACTCATTCTAGAAGTCCACTTAACATACGCACTGCACATTAAACTCCTGAAAACGACGTGTCATCGCGTGCTTGACCTATTACATTATCTCGCCTTAAAATCTTGGGGTGCTGATCGCAAGTCCCTTTTACGTCTCTGCATCGCCCTAATCCGATCGAAACTGGATTATGGCTGCGTAGTATATGGTCAGACCTCCACAACTCTACTAGATCTGTTAGATCATATCCAAAACGAGGCGATCCGTATCTCCACTGGAGCCTTCCGATCGTCTCCCCGGGTGAGCCTTGAAGTTGAATCTGATGTAATACCACTCTCTCTTCGAAGAGAATATGTCATGTGCACAAGTTATATATGCTTCAAAACCTCAATACCATCTACTCTAACACCGATTCTGCGAGATATACCTCAGAATCCTCCTTACTGGCCATTTGCAAGCACAGTTTATAACATTCTGAATTTCCTCAACATCCCTTTGCAAAGGTGCTGCCGTTCTCTTGGGTACTCCTTGCTCCCACTATTTGTCTGATCCTGACCTCTCTCCAAATCTAGCCACCCTGCTGCCTTGTTAAAGGCATCATTCCTGTCTCATTCCGCAGTTCATGGTGGATTTGCTCTAGTGTTTACTGACGGCTCTGAAACAGGGAACAGTGTGGGTGCATCTGCTGTCTTTACTGACCGCAACCTCTCCCATACCCTCCCCATCATGCTTCAATTTTTACGGCAGAATTAATGGCTATAATGATTTCCCTTTCCGAATTTAATTCCTTACCCAAGACCACTCTTATGTCATTTATTCAGATTCGCTCAGCATCCTCCAGGCTCTTAATACACCTTATTCTTAAAACACAATGATATCCGCTGAACAACAATTTCTTCGACTGCTCCACTCTCGTAAGAAACAAATCATACTATGTTGGATTCCCTCTTACGTAGGGGTAACTGGCAACGAAATCGCTGATAGAGAAGCCAAAATGGCTGCCTCTTCTTTTCGGAGCTGTTCTAGGTACCTCCCGGAAGCCATTCGACAAGGTCGCCTCCCATCAACTGATTACTATCCTGCTCTCTGACAAGGCTTCCGATCTTATTGGCAAGAGTGCTGGATGATTGATCAGCGAGGGGCGAAACAGAAATATAAAGCCGAACATTGGTGAGTGGTCTACCTCACCGACGAAAGCGCTTGCACGAGGTGATACTTTCTCGCCTCCTTATTGGCCACACCAGAATCACTCACAGCCACTACATGTCAAGGGACTCTCCTCCCATCTGCAAATTTTGCCATCGCCATACCCCGCAATCTATTCACCATATCTTCATCGATTGTCCCCAACTAGACCCCATTCGCCGTCGTCATTTTCCTACTTTATGGTTGATAATCTGAATCCTCCCACTTTAACAGCAACTCTATTTTCTATTAACTTCAAGAACTGAACATTCCTTGTAATATATTATTTTGTTATGTAATATTAGGACTATTTATAACGTAAGGATATCGTTTTATTTAGCTTTTTATTTTTTTTTGACTGAATATTCATTTCGCCATCCAGATTTTCTTTGACATTTAAAATATGTATAAGCCAGGACCAACCCATGGAGTTGGTTATTCAACCCAGCGTGGCCGCTTCTCTGTGGGCCGTGGTGGGTCCTGTACACATTAACTCAAAATATATATATATATATATATATATATATATATATATATATATATATATATATATATATATATATATATATATATATATATATATATATATATATATATATATATATATATATATATATATATATATATATATAACAGAAAAGGAAAAACCTTCATATGGTGAATCGAAGTATAAATTTCTTAATTTTGCAAATATATTTCTATCCGAGTTGTATTCCCTTTTTTCTACAACAATGGAAGAAGGAAAAGCAGAATGATAAGCTTCATAAAACAAAAGGACGGTAAAGCTGTACGGTTAGACAGTCTTTAGCTCCGGCTTTGAATTCAAGAGCGTAGGGGGGGGACAAGGGCTACAGCCCCCTCACCCCCACCTTCAGAAATTTTGAAGAAATCAAA
>JABUQX010040813.1:0-17500 GCA_015478945.1 Trachelipus rathkii
CTGAAAAAAATTATAAATAAACTTAAAATGTCATCCCGGCTCTGACCAAATGTGCCTCGAACTTCTGAACTCTGGCTCCGACTTTACCAAGGATCTCGAGTAATCCGACTAATGATTAACTACCACTATTTGATAAACCTGATAATCAAGGTGCGTTTGTATTAGATTTCAATTTATTCATCTTAAAAAAAATTATAACTTTATTTTCTTTAAATAAATATTTAAATCCCAGCAACCCCCCTTGCTTCAACTCATACTCAGGCTTACCCCCGCATACCGTGATCTCGGATCCCACTTAAGGTTTTCTTTGCACTAATATGAACAAATTGTTCAAGATATAACACTTCTTAGCAATATAAATTTTTCCCTAATAAAAAAATTTTTTCGAAAAAAATCAAACTAACGGCACCGGCTGCTGACTTTAGACTCTCATCTTTTGGCATCAGTGCTCCGACTATACTCGGATTCCGATCCGACTTAAGGGTTCTCACTATTGAAATTAGTTAAGTTGAAATATAACGTTATCTGGCTAATAAATTTAAATTTCACCTAAAAAATATTTTTTGAGAAAAAAATTCATACCCATAGCTCCGGCTCCGGCTCCGGCTATCTCTTAGAATACCATGCTCACCGGCTCCGGCATCTTCTCAGGTATTTTCACCTTTGCGGCCCGGATCTGACTAAGGTTTATGTACTATTTGAAAATGTTCAGTACGTCTTCACTTCTTTTGGCATTAAATTTTTCACCTAAAACATATATTCAATTTATGACAAAAATCATACACCAGGACCGGTAATTAAGCTCTACGGCTTAACCGGACTCCGGCTTCCGGAACTATTCGCTCTACAGACCTCCATATTTTCTTTCGCCTGCCTCATCACACATCTCCTCGGCATTACGAATAAGTGATTCTATGCACTATTTGTAAATTAGTTATCAGCAGATCTTCTAAATAAATAATTCTTTCGTCAAAAAAATCATACTCACGGCTTATCTCCGGCTACGGTTTACTCAAGGCTCGACCTCTGACTCTCGTGCACTCTGACTTATCGGATCTCCGATCCGGACTAAGGATTCTGTACTATTTTGAAAAATACGTCAGCTACTACAATCTCTGCAATAAACATATTAATCATCTAAAAAACAAATTATTTAATGAAAAAAAAACCTCACCGTGCTTACTCGGCTTACACGGCTCCGGCTCCGCTCATCGGCTCCGGCTAACCAAGTCTTCGGTTCCTGGCTCTCTATTTATGTGATCTGATATAGTACAATCCGAAGAATGAGCTATAGGTGGTGTAGAATATGAAAAAAAAATTATATCTATTATATATAAATTTCTATAATTATTTATATAAATATATACTTAATAACATTTTTTGATCCTAAACCTGGAATTCGCAATTTTGATATGGGAACTATTGAGAAAATTTTTATTAGGTTCGAACCTAACCTCATTCTTAAATATAATATTCTATGTAATCTAAAAAATCACTATATTTACGAAACAATTTAATAATTACACCATGTATAAAGTTCAGGAGGAATTTTTCTACTAATTTATAGTAATATAATAATTAAAAAGTGAATTTTGATTTTGCTTTCAAAAAGTAGGTAGTTTTTATTAGTTATGAAGTCCGTCGCCTTAATTAATTGAGAAATTAAGAGGAATAAGAAATTTACTTAATTTTATTATTATAAAAGATATTTCCCTAAAGAAAATATTATTATCAATGGCTATAAAATTCGTTTATATAATGTAATCAATGTATATAATTTATAACTATATTCTATCCTTTAATAAAACTCTTGTCTTCTCCCCTCTTCCTTCCCCTCTCACACACTCTCTATTCTCTATCTTCCTCTCTCTCTCTCTCTCTCTTTCTTTCTCTTTCTATATCTCTATCATTTACATCCATCTCCTCTTCTCCTCTTCATAATCAACTATCTCCAAATCTCCGATCTCATCTCTCACTTTCTTTATGTCCCCTATAATATATATATACTCTCCCTCTATCTTCATTCTCTAACTCTCATTACTATCTCATATCTAATATCATCCTCTATCTCTCTCTCTCTCTATATATAATAATAAAATATATATATATTATATATATTATATATCTAATATATAAATTTAAATAATATAATATATAATAATATATAGTATATTAATATATATATAATATATATATATATATATAATATTAATATTATATATATATATATTAAATATATTAATATATATATATATATTTATTTTAATAATATTATTAATTTATATAATATAATAATATATATATATATTATAATATATATATATATTATTAATATTATAGTATTATATATATTATATCATATAATTTTTTTTCTTTATTTATTCATCATATATTTTATATATATATTATATAATATTATATAATATATATATATATTTTAATATCATCATATATATAATTAATATAAAATTATATATAATATTATATTATATATCATATAATATATATATATTATATTATATAATATATATATTATTAATATATTAATATTATTATATATAATATATAATTATTTTTTTGCCCTTTATATATAATTTACTATATTACTAAATATATATACATATACTACATATACATATACATATAGATATATATATATCAAATAATATTTGATAGAAAATTGTCAATTCATATATGCAATCTGCTGCCTACACAGTCTTCTCTAGTTCTTTCATATCTCAATTCTACTTATCTTATATACTTTTCCTCCATGGCATATAATGAAAATCCGGTAACTGTATATAATATAAAAATAAATTAATTTTTAAATATGTTATGCTACAACTATGAACAAAATATATTCGATATCGTAAATAGATCCAAACAATGCAATGCCATTTAACATAATCATAATATCCTGAGATGCTGTAATTTCTAGAATCAAAAATTAATAAAAGTAAGACCCATCCATCGAAACAACACAACGAGTTTATATTATTTAAAGGAATCGTTAGGCTTAAATTTTACGTGTTTATAGGAACTAAGATTTAGAAGAACTAAATAATGGTTATTACAACTACTAACATTAAGTTAGTCTCTAGAGGAATACACAGCCTTTTCTCCTTCGATGTATCCCAATTAATACTAAGGAAAAACAAGTGCGCTCATTAAGATTTTAAGCAAAGGCACAGGAGAAGCTTTCTTTAAAAATTCGTAGAGAATGTAAAAATTAAAGTTGAGAAAATTTCAAAACAATTTTTCATGGCTCGCTCAATGTTTCGGAGTATACTAAATTATGCGTAGAAATAATAATTCTTTAACTCTCTTGCATAATAGCCATAGTGAATTCTTAACATATGAAGATTGAGTATAATTAATATTCTTAGAGTACTTTATATACAGTCGATGTTTTTGCGAGAAGAGTAATCAGTAAAATCAACTGAGCAATATGCATGAGAGAGAGAGGAGTGTAGAGATGTGAGGGAGAGAGAGAGAGAGTGAGGAGAATGATATGAGTAGAGTAGAGTCAGAGAGGAGAGAGGAGAGAGAGACGACGAGAGAGTAGTAGAAGTAAGAAAGTATGAAGAGAATGTTAGTTAAAGCAGAAAGAAAGCGAGAGAGAGAGAGAAGAGAGAGAGAATGCATGCACCAAAAAGGAATAGCGATAGACAACCATCAACGGGAAGCATGTAAGTAACTGACTTTAACAGTGGAAGTGATTAGGCTAATACAATATACGATTCTTCAATAAAAATACTCTTCGAATAGCTCTACAAGCTATTTGGAAGAGACCAATCACCATGAGGCCGCCGGAGACTATGCGCGATTTTTCTTATTAATTATCTATTGGTATTATCAATAATAGCCGGTACTGCAGAAGAAGGGGTTCTAACTTGCCTTTAAGCTTAGCTGAGTGGCCTGAGGGCAGTTTTTTGTCCTGCCTGGAGAGGCGACGAATATGCACACCTTTGAGTTGTTGAGGTATCCGCTCTAGTCAAACCAAAACAAAAAAAAAAAAAAAGATGGAAGTACAGTATTTAGTCTTAATCTCGACTAGACTGGGTTGCACCACTCTTTATGAGCTCTATAGAGCGCATCTGTAATATATATATCACCATATATACTACCTCATATATATATATACTACTCTATATGTATATACCATATATAATATAATTAATACAAAAGACCATGGTAGTTCTACCATGTAATTCTAGTCAGCCTCACTATAGAACTAGTGCTGCTGATCTGATCTTCCTGCATTTCACCAGCAAAAGAGGCTTTCCTCACCAAAAGGTTGATGCTCACAGATATTGACTTGTCTTTGATGTCTCAATAATCTTCCTTCTTAGCCATTACCAGATGCTGCGATTTTCTTTTTATAGAGTACTGAAACAGAAACTAAACAATTCATTCACATGGAAGGACTTGAATAAATAATCATTAGAAGTACTTCTCGATATTGACTTTGAACTTCTGTCCTTACTCCCTTTTTCATTTAAAGTGCTTATGTCTGGTGTCTTTATACGTCGATTATCTACATTAAAAATAATCGTCGATCAGTCCGTCTAGAATCACTTACCCTAGTATTGCGTTTTTACATAACTGTTATGGATCTCTAATCACATGAGCGTAGTTAGACGATTGTACGACAAGTAGATGAAGAGCAACGAAAAGCGTCTATTAAAAAAGTTAATAATAAAAAAATTACGCAAAAAAATCATTATTAATATAATGTACAATATATTAATTTAATATACTTATTACTATTATAATATATAATCTATATAATTCATTATACTCTAATTAATACATTCTTTATATCATATTAATAGTATGTATAGTTTTTTTTAAATTTATAACAATTTATAATGACGAATTTTAGGAAAAGTATGAACTGGTCTGAATATAAATAACTATACTTTAAAGATACACAAATACCAGTGAAATAAAGGTTTCTCTCATTCATTTATACTTTATAAATTGAGTGGGTAACATTGCTGGGCACTAGTTCAAAATGAAGTGACATTATAGAGGACTCCTTCGTTCACATATATATAGTAAAAGATTTAAAGTACATATATATTTTTATAATTGGATATAATGATATAATAATCAATATTAATTAACTATAAAATCTATAATTAATATTACCGCTTACCGTTATAGTAGCGTTAATAAGTAGAAATTATAAATATATATTATGAAATATATATATTAGTATATATATATATTATATATATATTTATATATATAATATATATACTTATATATATAATATATATAATAATATATTTATATATATATATATATATATATACTCATATAGTATATTATATTTATATTAATATATATTAGTTAACTCTAAATATATAAATTTATTATATATATAATATCATTATATATAATTTATATATATATATTATATACTAATATATATATAAACTATATATATAATATATATATATTATACTATTATATAATATATTCTATTATATATATATATATATATAATAAATATATATTAATAATTATTAATTATATATACTTTAATCATATATATAATATATACTATATAAAATATAATATATATTAATATACTATGATATATATATTTTTTGTGTATCTATATTGATTCTTTTTCATACTGTAGCTAAAGTTTAAAATTAGCTGTTATACCTCTAACTGATTCTTAACTTGTTATTAACCGAGATCATAACCATTTATGTACAAAAGATTTTAACTTTATATGGCAAAGGAAATTAAACCTTTCTTTGCAATATTGATAATAGTCTAGCTGAAGTGAATAAACATTACGTAACTATTGTAATAAAACTATAAACTTTTAATTTATAAAAATGGTATCAAAATGTTCTTTGAAGTTTATTTTAGCGATTATCGGACAATTTTAAATATAATATATTTTTAATAAAAATATATAAACTATATTTACACTCTGAAAAAAGAAAGTCTGCTAATTTCTGTTTATGTTGGGATAACACTATTGATGTTTTTTTCTGATTTTTTTGTTATTATTTATATATCAATATTATATATTATATATAAATATTAAAATAAATAAATAATTCTTTCGATAATTTTTTTTTTTTTTTTTTTTTTACAATTATTATATTCTTAATTGTATAATCCATACCTAAGTTTTAATTAAATAAAAAATAAATAAAAATTTGTTAAATAATTTTTTTTACATACAACAGAATAAAAAAAATTAATTAATTAAATATTGCTCAGAAAGAAAATATATTATATATATTATATATTACTATAAATATTATATATATATTATTAATATTATATATATATATATATTAATATATATATATATATCTGTATGTTATACTATATATTATATATAATATATATATATTTATATATATATATAATAATATATTCTATAATATTATATACTATATACATATATACGGTATAATATTAATATATATATTAAATATAATATATATATATATATATATTATATATAATATTAATATATATATATATATATATAATATTATATATATATATAATATTATTAATATATATATATATATATAATATATTACAGTGTGAGCTCGTGGTTCTTGAGTGCAAAGGGGATGTGCTTTTTATATATATATATATAATATATATATATATTTATATATATATATATTAAATATAATATATATTATACTATATAATATATATATAATATATATATCTATATAATAATATAATCATATATATATATAATTTAAATAAATATATTAATATATATAATATAATAATTATATATATATATATATGTAAATATATTCGGATGATATCGACTTATCGTTTTATGTATTATTTTGTATGTTCTGTATAAAATTCAATAATTAGTTTATTTATGCAATACTTTTTCTAACTTTCAATTAAAACAAAAAAAACTAATGATTATCGAGAAAAACGCAAAGAAATTTTCTATATATATATATATAATAATTACAAATAATAAATTATCAATAAAAAATAATTATAATTATATAAATAATTAAAAACCTTATTAGTTGATATATATATATATACATAACATCATTCTGCTTTGGCTCAAAAGCTAGTATTATATCTTCGAAGATTATTAATTTATTTAATAAAACACTTTAATTGAGGATTACTATCACGAACCGTTAATAATCTAAATCTTTCTCTAATTCCTTATTAAGATAATCCTCTATCACTTCCATAATAATCAGTGATAACAATTTGTGAGGACAATGTACAATAATGGAGATATGCTATAATTAAAGGAACGATTGAGTTCGGCTAAAGAAAAAAAATAGCAATAATTATAGTACGATAATGTAACAATTATAACATCAATAAGTAACTATTTCACAACACAGGGAGAGTTGAACATAATCAGAGAAGTCTAGAGAGGCAAGCATATTAGAGTAGTATGCACATTCGCCATTGTGAGGTGTATATAAAGAGGATGAGCAGAGCTTATTTTTGTCCACGTAAAATATTTTCTCTCACTTCTATATCCTTAATATAATACAGAGAAGGCTAATTTGAGACTAATCGAAGACCATTATATAGGCATAACTTGCGAGTATAGAACTATTAAACTGTTTACTAATCACTCGAGATTACTGTACACAAATTATTTCTTCTATTATAATGGATGCACTCTTACTTAATCATGTATTCAGAATAGTAGAATCGATACTTAGTTTCTAATAACAGATCAAGGTTTTAGTTTCGGTCACTTCAATTTATAAGGTAGGCACGGAGAATAGAGAGAGAGATTTTGGAAAGGCTGTTTGTGTCTCAATTTTATACTCACGACATCATAGACGCACCTATTCATCAATCTTTTTCTTTGTTAGCAATCTTAGAGTCTAATACTTGATAATTTATCACCCAGGTACCACGTTCAAGGGCCCGGCGTGATAAGTCGCGAGTACCAGGATATATCCTGCCACATCACTGGGACAGACTTCTCCATAACACGTCCATAGAATACCATTTGAGCTGTTAATTCGAGATGAATAAAACCTACAGATAATACGTAAATAAGTATATACACTATCTTTAATAGACCGCATATATCTAAAGAACAACAAAAATAGCAAACAGCAAATAGACTAGTACGCGAGAAAAGCATTAGAGAAGACAAAAAGCATAATGGTAAGGAAAATATGAAATAAATAGGAATAAATCTAATACCAAGTAAACTTTTCTACGGAGGAGTGTACATTAGCATGATTACTTATCTCTGGAACTACTGAGTAGACAAGATACGCAGCCTCCTTGAGATGTATATAAGTTAACAGAATCTGAAGTTATTGAATATCGGACGTATTAGGACCGCATTCTTAACAGAATAAGAAAATAACTTAAGGAGTAGTAAATGTACAAAATGTAACCACAAATGAAATAGAAGAATGAGATAGAATAAGATCTAGATAAAGTAAAGAAGAAGAAGAAAAGAAATGATAATATATAAGTACAAGTAAGTCTATAATAGATAATAAGATAAGTAAAGTAATAATAGAAGAAGTAATAGATCTAGAAGTATATAAGATGTAATAAGTAAATTATATAAGAAGACAAGAAGAAGAAGAAAGAAGAAGATTAAAAAAAAGAAAAAGAAGAAGAAGTAAGAAAGAAGATATATTAAGAAGAAGATATGGCAAAATGATATAGAAGAAGAATATATTAATATAATGAGAGTATAAGAAGAAGAAGGATTATTGATTTTTATATAATATTATATATATCAAAATTTCTACATTATTACAGATAATTTTAAGCACTTTTATATTCTTATAGATATTTATTATATAATTTTCATTTAAAAGGTCGTTTTTTACCCTATATCCAAATATATATACATAATTAAGGATATTATTTATACAATAAAAAACATAATGAAGATCTCACTCGTAGGTCCTCTGCACTTATGAGGTAGTGATATATTTTTATTTTTTTTTTTTTTTATTATTTATTTTTTTCTTTTTTTTTTTACAGAGATTAACACCTATTACACGCGTGCTAGGGTGAGCTATTCAGATGTATGATGTAATATAAATACCTGAGAGAGAGAGAGCCAAATGTCAAGCATAAACATAATTACTTATCAGGTGTGCGCTGAGGGAGTGTGTTTGGAAACAGGGAACGAGTAGGGAAAGAGAGAGAGAGAGGGCGAGAGGGCAGATAGTGAGCTGTGTAAGAAGGACGGGCAAACGACGAGTCTTGAGTTTTCTATGCTCCACGCAACAGCCTGCAGAGAGCATGGCCGAGTTCTCAATGTATTAGACGAGGATACATTTTATGTTCATAATACGCGCTGCAGAGTGAGGAGGAGAGTATGAACATTGCGAGACGCGCCTATCGACTCCTAGATCTATACGAGAGGGTTACATTTATAGCAACAACGCATATAAGTTGCGGTCACAACGTCCACGTTACATCTCAGTCAGACAGATGGATACTATTGAGTCAAGAGAAGTATTTAGAAACAGTAGGGAGAGAGGAGACTATTGAGACAACCTGTCAAGAGGTGGAAGGGAGCCCCCGAGTGTGAACGCCTACTTTCCATAAATTGAGGGTCGAATTATGGACATTTCATTAGTGAGTAGCTGTGCAGAAGAAAAATAATTTCCTCGAATCTATATATCAGATTCACAGCTTTCTTTGAGGAGAAACGTTGTGAATACTAACGAGTTCACATATATATTTTTGTTATGTTTGAGAACCGAGAGTATAGTTTGTGAGAGGAACGGTAGGAAGTTAGATTACCTTCGTATGTAGTCTGTAAGGATTTACTTGTCGAGATGTATACTTAAGTAGTTGATAAAGAGTTTTGAATTTTACAAGAGTTTGGGCCGAGTGGGAATCCCATCAGCAAGAATATATTAGACATCTCTGACGCACCGAGAGCAACCTAGAATACAAAACAAGGCATTCTAGCAATGAGCAGAAGAAGAAATTGGAGAGCTTGCTCTGAGGCATAAGAGGAATAGAGTTAGAAGTACAGCTGAGAGATCGTTGGATGAAGTATTAACTTAGAATATTTGACGAGATTAGTGTCTTGTTGACCTTAGAGAGATAATGCGAGCACTAGAGTGAAAAGGAGGAGAAGAGTATCGTCATCTACGTGCTGTACGAAAAGTTGCGCCTAGTCAGAGAGATTATAAACTATGCAATAAGTAAGCAAAAGAAGGAGGAAATAAATGCAAGAAAGGGAGCTTAGAGAGTAGCGACGCTTTGCATAAATGCATCTCTGTAGTCCAGAAGCCTTGATATATCGAGTGCACATCCAAAATTCATCACTAATACAGTACCTGACGGAGCAGACTACGCATAAATCGAGTAAGATGATAGAGTCACACTCTACTGACACATCTGAGCGTCAGAGATAATGTTCACATACGCGCTGAATGTTCCGCAAATAGAAGAGGATATAGGAGACTAAACCAGATTACCGAAATCATGAGTTAGTTCATAGAAAAGAGTTGAGATTAAAGTATGGAGTAGAAACAAGTGAAGCTTTAGGCCGATAGTTAGAAGATCAACAGAGCGACTGCGCGTGTTGTCTAGGAGCATGTGGTTGTGACCTATAGCGTCCTACTCAGTTCACTGAGAGTAGGAATAATCATCTACACGCTCTCTATAGCATAGAGGTAGAGTTGATCGCGTAGGACAGGGTCCATCATCAAGCACACACTCGTACCTATGGCTAGAGGAAGGGATACTGCAGTCCGGGCACTAGCCAGACATCTCATACATCATCTTAATTTCACACGGAATAACTAACGCCGATCAGCCTCTTTCGTCGTTATCTATCTTTGACCGAAGCAATGAACACCACATCCCTGAGATGTGAAGAGACAGACAGGGAGGGATGCCGTTCTTCTAGGTACAATTAGATGATAAAAGAGCCGAAGAGATTATGCTCTTTCATGTAGGAGAGTTAGTACAGCACGAGTACACAAAGCGAATATGATGGAGAATGTAACAGTTGACATATTTACAAAGGTATTAGAGATGTTGTCTATGAGAAGAAGTCAGAATATTTTTTCATTTCTGTTAAGAGCAGAGCTATGTATAGGTATGTTCAGCACTTTTTGTGAAAGCGCGACTTTAGCCTGTCGATAATGCACCTCGCAGGCGATTACGAGCAGTTGGGAAAATGAGTAATATGAGATGATTGGAGATAAACAGCAGACGTTTTTTTTCCATGCCCGAATCGCAATGTCTCTCTCCTGAATGGAGCGAGAACATCCATGTCGAGTTCACGAGAGAATTTATGATTCTAACATTATACTATTAGGATTGCGATATCCACTCACTCAACAATAATTTATTAATACTCAGTTAATACCTTCTTTTTCATCATTATTTATATATTATTACATAAATATACATAAATATAATTTAAAAAATCTTATTGTACGACTATAAGCACCATTCATATAAATATTTTAACTATATTTACGTTATATATATATATATATATAATCTATACTATATATATATTTATAAATTCTAATATTATACTCTCACATAAATGAAACTTGAGATTTCCTTGAATATATACTTGATTTTTTCCAAAGAGTTATGTGGGTGACTCCTTAGTGAACGAGATCAATGAAAAATTATAAATAATATATGAATTTTATGAAAAATGTCTAAAAATACTGGATTTTCAAATGTAATTCAATTAATATTAAAGAAAGTGAAAAAACTTGCTATAAATATGTTCTGCTCATCCAGACACCTATACATTATAAAATGATATTGCTTTATTGTGATAAATATACTAGTTTACATAATGCGCAGACGAAATGTAGTAGATCAATCTCAAGAGCACCATGATAATAATATAATTGATCATTAATCGCTAGATTTTTATATGCTCTCCTTTAAATGTGACTTCTCGTGGGTGGAGCATTTGAGATGCCCTCTGCTCTATATATAATTTCGACCGCCGGTAACCCCAGTCTGGCCGCCGCCTGCGGTCGGGTGGATTTTTTTAAATAAATACTCCATAAAATTTATGATATATAATAGAAATAAAAGAAGAAATAAAAATAAAAGACTTAGAAAAAATCAAATATTTATTAAGTTAAATAATAATAATAATAATAATCAATCATATCATAATAATAATAACTAATGGATTATAAATTATAAAAAAATATAACTATTGAATCTTAAAAAAAAATAAATTTACTATAATAATAATATAACAGTTTCAAATAAATTTAATAATGAATAATTATTTATAATTAATATATATCGCATGTGAATAATCAAAAACTGATGGAATAAATAAAAATTATTAATAAATTTAATGATATTAAAAATTAACTAGTTCAAAATTATCATTTAAAAATAATTATTATGATTTTATCTAACGGATGTCAAATAATAATGACTACATAAACAGTAATAATAAGACTTTATCACAGTTACAATTATTATAACGAAATAATTAAAAATAATAATAAGAACACAACTGAAATATAATTTGGGTCATTAAAATTCTAAAGCTAATTATAGTATTAGTTATTAAATGTAGATATTTCGTAGTTATTCTCAGTAGACTCCTTATCTACATGCTCATCTCTCTTTTATCTGTTTCACTTCTTATCTTTGATTAAAGAAACGCCTCTCCGACCAGGTGCATATGTATACACTGCGATTTAAAAGTATCATCATTCTATTTTTTTTTAATCCAGTGTAATTAACGAGCATTATGTACTAATTAAACCTTGAATCTATTAATGCATCTACAGAGACTATTGTTAGAAGATTATTATTATTATCCAAACAATGCATAAATTATACTATCAATTTTTATTTCTTTTTTTCAGTTTTATTTTGTGATTTTTTTTCTTTTGGTATTTTTTTTTTGTTCTTTCCTCATCATGATTAGTTTCTTTGTTTCATCTTTATCACTTCTTTCCACGTTCTTTTTTTTTTTTTTTATCTTTATTTTAAATAGTATTAATTTCTTTATTTATTATTTATTTGTTATTATCTCTATAATAAACATCCCTTTATTTTTTTATGTGAATGTTTGTATATTGCTTATTCTATTTGTTTTTTTTGTAAAAGTGTATTTTATAAATTTTTTAATGCATAACTCTTACAATTATTTCCAAATATATAATTAGCACCTATTATACTTATTAATAGTCATATGTTTTTAATTATTGTATATTATCTTAATTATTATTATTATTATTATTCTTATCTATTTATTATATTATTATATTATTAATTATTATTATTATTATTATTATATATTTATTAATAATTATTATTCGTATAAATATTGCAGTTTCGGATTGTTTACTGAATCTTGGAAATATTACTGGTATATAATAGTCTTTGTTGAATTTAGCTCTTAAGTAATTGTTCGTACAAAAATGTTGAAAGTTAACAAAAGCAGCTTCTCCATTACAAGGAAGAATTATATGTAAAGTATGTTAGATATACTATTTACTGAGATTAAAAATGAGTGTCTTCAACAGTCAAACTCTGCTTGAGAATAAAGATTGCGGCTTTGGGAGTTCTATAGGGAAGATTTTACTATCTTGACAAAGCTGAAGTTATTGAAGAGGTCTTTTATTGCAATAGTGTGAAGATTTCTTAGGTCAGAGATTAAAAGAGGACTGCAGAGAAGGTAAATTTTTTACTGGGTCTTGATTCAGACCCATCGTTTTAAAATTATTTGACTCTTAATTCCAGACTTTTTTCTTCTCACAGACAATTGCAAATATGAAAAATATTTTTTATTAAAAATTTTATTTACTTTAACTCCAGCTATTTTTTATTAAAAATTTTATTTACTTTAACTCCAGCTCTTGGTTGCTCAAATTATTTTTTTTTTTTACTACCACGTCCGAGGTTCAAACACATAGGTCTCTTGGAGACAATTTGAAATTGTGTACCTTGTGGGTCGAAGGCATTGCATCTTTGTTGTGTCTGGTTTGAGAGAGCATCAAGCATGTGGTTGTGGAGATTCTTAAGTTGTATCTGTGCCTGTATGATTGGTATGATCAATTATAAGTTTATGTTGTATCTATGCATTGTATTTGATTTTGCAAGGGTGGTTGTATTGGTTGTTAGATATGTGACATGGTGTATGTGTATATGAAGATGGATTAGTTAACGGTTGTCAAGGTAGTTTTTTGAGGTGATTGGGTGAGTACCTGAATATATTTGTTTGGTGATAATAGAGGGAGAATGGCTTTGAAAATGATGCTGTAATAGATTGCTAGTTAGTGATGACTGTGATCATAGACCATTGTCTTGGGGGATTAATAAATTACGGGCCGCTTCAATCCACTCCACGCCACCTCTATCCGGGCATGCCACGTAGTCAATCGAGTTCTCTCCACGGTCGAATAGATCTTGTTTGGTGATAATAGAGGGAGAATGCCCTCTCGATAACAATGATGCTGTAATAGAATCTAGTAAGTGATGACTGTGATCTCTCAACTCCCGTATGAGGGGAACTTAATAAAATTCTTGTTGACAAGGTCTTTGCCTTATGGGTTTAAGTGTGTATGGAGTTAAATGTGTGCCTGCTATGTCAGGTGATCTTCATTTAGTGGGAAGAACTATGTTCTTTCAATCGAGTTCCCCGAACAACTCATTTTGTGCACTCCATTGCTATGTTCAGCCGTCACAGTGGTTATTGCTTCATAGAGACCGCATTCGATATGGCATGCTTTCGCTTGAGTCTTTTGCTGTAAACCAAGGCTACCAATTCTTAAGGTATACTAGCTTCTAGAGTGGTAGTTCTTTATAAACTCGTTGATGTGAGAAGTAGCTGTCTATGTATGTCATAATTTGTTTTGGAGAGTGTGCATCTGTAATATAGTATCTAGTCTGTAATAGTGTTTCGCCTAAAAAAGTCGAATAGTGACTACTCATTGGCAACACTTTTGAAGGTTTAATTTTACCTCATGGAGGAAGGTGGATTGATGTTTGTTCAATGTGGAATCCTCTACAGCAAACACAGAAAGAAACTCCATCATACTCACAAACAAAACACGCTAAAGATTCATTGCGTACAGTCATAAATCTTGCGCATCATTATATTTATCGTAATTTTTAGGAAATACATAATACTCAATTAATATAACAAACTCTTAACTATTAAATAATCATGCGACGTCGAGTGAGAGCGTAGTGATGACACAATACCTCCTATGAGAGGTTAATATTATACCATTAGCAATAAAATATCACCATGCTGCGCTGACCAAGATAAAAAGTCTCTGATTCTTAATGCACTTAAAACCATAATTATTAAGCTTTTCTATCACACTTCAACGATAAAATGTATGACGAAACACCCACGTTTATTTCTTTAAACTATACGAAATAAGTAGAGTAGACGAATAGTGATATGTAATCTAGTTGGGTAGCGGACTATATCTGCGCACTATCAACCTGAGTGAGTGTTAACATGATCAATTAGACCAATAACCAATTCAAAACACTTTCCTTCGTATTTCCTCAGCTAATAGCGCTTTCTCAAGTTGCACATTATTCATTAGAGTATGCAGCATACCATCAATTTTAAAAAGCGCATCTTTTCCTTCCAGATTGCGCTTTGCGACAAGCAACTCTATTATACTCGATCGGAAACTCGCCATCCTCACTAACATATTTGTCTCATTGTCGATATGGCAGACATGCACTTCGCAATATGTCTCATCATGTCCACCTGATCAGCGCCGGCCGCCAGCCCCACATGTCGCACCTATCTCCTCTCACCGTATAGACCTATCACATCACATACACACCTAACTATCACCAGCTCACGAACGCTCAAACTCCTGCTTAACTTCTCTGATCACCTCTAACGATCCATCCAACCCATACATATACATATGACGGAGTCACAACTCAACACCCATCACCACCCTTAATATATATATACTATATCTATTATATACATACCTCCTATATCAAACGTATTACACATAGCTGATCTGACTTCCCCGAACTTATCCTACGTCACGACTAAACTAATCTCATCCTACACTATCTAAATGATACTATTTATATTTATAGGTCTACTATAAATATATATATTATACAATTGGGCTGCCCGCGGATCGGCGGGCCAAGTAGGGGCCATGCCCCACCTGCGAATTTCAAAGCGTTTTGCTCCCTGAATACAAAAATTTATCAAAGCTTTTCACGTAAAAGGTGTATTAATTGAACGGTAAAACTACTATCTACAATCTTTCAGGCATTATATTATATATAGATTATGATTTATATATATATTTAATATATACGATAACTACTACGTATATATATATATAATATAAACTATATAGATATAAAATCATATATATATAATATACTATTTTTTTGATTAAATATATATACTAGTATACATATTATTATAGCTATATATTATATTATATACGTATCAATATATTTTACTATATACTACTATAATATACTACTTTAAGTATATACTATATATATATATATACATATACATAATATATATATAACTATATATATATACTTATATATATAGCCGCAAATTCTATAGTATCTACTACCTATAGCTACTTACTATCTTATAATACACTACCATAGTATACTATACTATACTATCATCAAAATTATAATTATATACTATATATATATATGAATATATCATATGAATCACTACTATATATATATATCATCTATCATATATCGTGTGAGAAACTTTCCCGCCGAAAAAAAGCATTGCCAACTTTGCACAATAGACCTACATCCCTACCCTCTCTAGCCCTCCCCTACTCTGCCCTCCCCTATTCCTGGCTGCAACTTCAGTTAAAATATATTTCAGACTTATGAACTGTACGATAACTGATAAATTTTTGCCATAAAAAGAGAGCTCTTTTATAGGGCAACAATTATCATTCTCATTTGTTTTTTAATAATGAGAGGATCCAAATTGGGAATTTTGGACCCCATTAGCCCCCACCTAAAAATGGACATGAAATTCATAATTTTCAGACAATTTTGATGGATAAAAGCAAACGGGAACTTTTTTTTGACCTCCTAGAACGTCATTTTCAGGTGTTTTTCTGCTCTGCAGTCATTGTCGACGCTTTCAAGCTTTTTCCGAAACCTAATTTTTTCGATATTTTTTCCGATCAACTTCTACAATTTTTTTGCGAAAGACTTTCAAACTTGCAATATACATAGATGGGTCTATTACCAACAAAAATGCAAATGTTAGTTTTTTATTTTTATTATTATGTTTAAGCAAAATAAAAAAATAAATAAAAAAAAAGTTTTTTTTGGAAATCCTCGACATTGCTGAGCGCATACATTTTCCAAAAATTAAAAAACCTAATATGTGCAATTTGCGGCGTAATAGTACCATCGTTATGTATATTTTCAACTTTATGAAATCATTTCGAAAAAATGTAGAAGTGATACGAAAAATTATCAAAAAATTAGGTCTGAAAAAATG
>JABUQX010040813.1:20000-32500 GCA_015478945.1 Trachelipus rathkii
CTGAACGATCTTTCTACCGAGGCTGTCTTTACAGGAAATTGACAAGAAGAATTTCACACAGTCTTTATTGTAACTCGCCAAATACCCCACGTTCCGCTTCCAATATTTCGACAAGGACTTTCATCTGCTTTAAAATATTTCGCTTTACGAGCATGAATTGTGTATAAAAATTGAAGGGTTTCAGGTCAGCTAGTACACCTTCAGTATTAAGCTTCGGCATCCGAAATCTGTCACAAAATTTTTAACTTCAATATCCGGTAAAATTTTGTTAATGACTGAAACGTCACAAAGCGACTAGCAGATATCAATTATATCAATTGATTGTCGTTGAACCTTTCTTAAATTTCTTCGATTACACTATCGCAGATAATCATTCATCCCTTTAAAATGCATATTTTTTTTATCTTCATCAGCAATCACGGCCGCACTTCAGATGCAAAACCCTCTTTCATTGATTTCACTGAACGTTTTTCTGTAAGTCCATATGACGGTCCCCACACGATTTGCAATATTTGCGGTTAATTTTGTTCCAGTAATTAGCGGGATGAATTTGGTCATCCTAAAGTCCTTCTTTTGCAAAGAATTGTCATTACCTAACAGGTGACAAGGAAACTCTCATTTCTGATTTCCAGGAAGATGCCCCCTGCAAGTGCTGCAAGGTCTGTCCCTTCTTTGTGGAAATGCTCACTAGCCATCAAAATTGACTTTAAGCTCGCTGAAGACAGCATGCACTATCTTATATGAGATACCATCTCAACTTTCAATGCCATTCTGGATCTTTGAGGATTGGATCATTGATTAATGATTGAATATCATGTAAAAATATTTTCTTCTTTTGGCGACTTGCTAAACAGGAATCTATGTCCTTTCAAACATATATAAAATATTTGAACCTCCTGATTTTTCTTCCTGCAGGGAGAGCTGCTGCCGAGGACAATATATGTGCATCCTAACGCACTGCCCTATAGAGAAACTTCTTTGCTGGCCTTTTCTGAAAGCCTTTTTCTTACACCTCCAACTTTTCCAGCCATATTAGAAGCACCATCAAATCCAAAAGCAATAATGTTGTCATAATTTAAACCAAGATCAGTCAGCTCCTTATCAATAGCATTTGCAATAGTTTCTGCTTTTCCATTGGGTATTTTAACAATGACAAAACTCTTTCTACGGATCTCTTTACCCTTCCACTATTCTAAACATATTAACCACAGCTCCATGTTCATTCAAAGAAGTGACCTCTCATCTGCTTAAAACGGAGAACTTTTGTTTTCTCAATCGTTTTTTTCAATGTAAAGATTTGAAAACTTCGCCCATACATAACAGAAGCTCACCGGCAGTGTCCTTTGCTGCTGTATTCCACCTATCACTCTGATCTTTTCTCCATGTTTTAAAATCATCATTCAATTTGGTCCAAAATACTTCAATCAAAACTCTGATATTTAGTAATGTAAGCTACTTCTTCATCAGCAATCAGGCGCATCAGATGCAAACTTCTCCATTATTATAAACCTAAAAATGGACATAAAATTCGGAATTCTCAGCCGATTTTGACTCTATAAACACCAAACTGTAGCTTTTTTTTTACCCTCTAAAACGTTGTTTTCGCGTGTTTTTCTGTGACTGGTTATTCTTTCAGAATTTTCAATTTTTCGAAATCCTGTTTTTGACATTTGTCAAAACTCCTCCCAAACTATTCGTGGGTTTGGAAATTGGAGAACGCTGAGAACAAAACTGTATAAAGAAAAAGTACTCTCAACGCATTATAAGGTTAATGGACCTATCTATGCATATTTTCCAGTTGAAGTCATATTCCAAAAATAGTTTAGGAGAAGTTTTGACAAATGCCAAAAACATGATTTTGAAAAATACTTATATATTTTGAAAAAATTTTATATATCGAAAAATACCTATTTTCTCACATAACGTTCTCAAACGTTCGCGACTTCTCAGAGTTCAGAATTGACAACTTTGTTATTTTATGGCCATATCTAGCAAGTTTCCATGCATTCTGGCTGATTTTATTATTTATGGCTATGATAATATCAGATTATAAACCATACTTTTTATTTTATTGCTTTATATTTGTAATTACGCAAAATTAATTTTATTTAGTTTTCTCCGGGGGAGCACTCGACTGTCTCCGGGGCGGAGCAATGCCCCCCCGAAGTATGCCTAAAGAAACACTGCTAATGCCGTCCCGAGTATTGTCGGCACCTGTATTAATCATATGAATGAGGCTTCCGCATCTGCCGTAGAACCAACTGTTGAAAATCGTTGTTTGGATATTGGAAATTACATTACTCAAAATAGAATTACTGACAATCTAAAATTTGATTTATTAACAAAATAGTATTAACAAAATTGCTCAAAATAGCAAGATATCACAGGAGGCAAAAGGGCTTTCTTTTACGAATGGCTAAATCAATACAATTCGTTGTTAGTATATTCAAAAAAAAATTAAAAGGACCCTTCTGTAAACTATGCGTGTTATTTAGGCCCTTGCGTCAAAAGAAGGTTTTTGGGTTCATTTATTTGTCAGCCAATGTCTTAAAACTATAAAACTTCACTCACATGCAGAACCATGTTAATTCTCGAGTGCCAATAGATGCTGCTTAGCGGGAGAAATTTGAAACAAATAATTTTAAATAAAAACGTGTTAATGTTTTGAACAAATAAAATCATGCTTGAAACATTAGTTATTCGAATAAAATGTTGTTTCCATAATTCAACTGATGATCATCTGTGGAACCCACTGATCTAGCTGTTCGAGCAGTACTCTGCAGATACGGGTAATTTTTTCGGATTGTTAAATTCCAGAGTTGAAGCTGGTGAGGCTGTGCTCTATACTGCAAGCATTTACAATAAGTGGAGGTAATCAAAAAATACACATCACATATGGTCCAGAATGAGCTCATATCCAAATGCGGGAACCTAATTTGTAAAAAACATTTGTGGAGAAGGTTGAACGAATAGTGAATACTTTTCACTTTTAGCGGGTGAAACAGCAGACATTTCGTTACGGTTTCGGTTGATAAAGAAGTTAAAAGTTAGAGAAGGAATTTCTTAGTTTTACTCCCGTGAAAAAAATTAAAAAAGCTGAAGATATAGCAGAAGTCATTTTATTGACTACCAGAGAGGCTTAACAATTTAAATATATGAAAAAAAAAGTTTGACTTGGATTTGATGGATGCTCAAACATGGATGGACAGAAAATGAGTCACAGAAAATAATAAGAATCAATATCCAAGGGCCAAACTTTTTCCACTGTGCTTCATATCATCGCTTCAAATTTAGGTTGTTAATGACTGAATCTGTGTTCCGGAATTCGAAATTACTATGGCCACTGTGAAAGAATCATAAGTATTTCGTGAAGTCCATGCGTAGAAGTGATAATGCAATATACAATTGCTATGCCGGAAAACAAAGATGGTCCTTCAAAATACAAGTCCCCATGAATTTTTTTGAAAAAATTTCATTCACATTTAAATCGGGTTTGGAAACTTGTCATCAAGATTCAGAAACAGTAACTAAGGCCACAGGAACAGCAGCATTTCAAACTTTCGTCAGCAAAAGGAACTCCTAAATTCATTATCTTGCTTAGCTATCATGCCAAGTATCTCTCTTACTTAGCTGTCACGAACATCTCCCGTTCAGAACTAAAAACTATCAATCTGAAGAGGGTTCACAGTCACGTTGAAAAGTGTTAGAAATAGTAAAAAACAATAGAGACGAAAAATATGCCGCGTCTGTTTTCAAGGAACTTTTTTACAGTATTAAGGAACTTACAGAAATTTTTATTTAGTAGGAAATTCTCGAATGCACCACGCGTATAGTGTCCAAACAATATGCAAAGACCTAATTACCCCCCCCCCCCTTTCATTGTAGTTCTGTGGAGATGTATTCCAGAGTTTCTCTATTTTAACCATACCTAGATCACTGATTTCGCTCTGCATGATCAGATTTCGGACGACAACAAGAATACCAACATTTATCGATGTATTTACACCCCTCACTAGAATAAAAAAATTTAACCAATATCTGAATAAACAGAAAATGAATTCACTTCAAACTATATACAAATACTGAGAAACTCGAAAGGTGAAGTAGAATCAGGTTCAACTATGGCAAAATCAGATGGGGACCACAGGGTCTAGACTATATTAGACGAAAATGTGTGCTATTATCCTAAAACTAAAACATTGTGCTTTCTTCCCTGTTGTTTTACAAGCAATTAAAAATTTCCTAACGCCTTCCACAAACGACTTGCACAATTGGAAGTTCATCAGCACTTTAAGAAGAGTTGAAACTTGGCTAAGGTCAACATTTCTGAAGATCGATTAATGGATTATGTTTGCTCAGTGCACAGTATAAATATTTCTACTATATATATTATCTATATAATATATATAATATATATAATATAACTAGCCTATATATATATATATATATATTATATATACTAATATACTATATTATATATATATATATATATACACTATATCTTTACTATCTATATGACTATATCATATCTATATATTATATATACTTATCCTCTCCTTGTAAAATTCGAATTAAAAAAAAATCTGGCCCCCCTAGATTCATCCTGTTCAGCCCAGCTTAATATATATATAGTATATAGTATATTAACTCTTTATATAAAAAGGAACATTTATATCCAATATGATAACTGTATGGATTTCAATATGTAACCTTCCGCTTTAATCTTACGCATGTTTTTGTTGGTTGTCATATATATACTATTAATATATATATATATATATATATATATATATATATAATATATATATTATACTATATATATAATATATAGTATATATATATATATATATATATATCAAAAGATCTATATATATATATAACTATATATTCAAATATCTCATATAGTATATAATATAATCAGAGCGATGGAGCTGTGAAAATAAATAATCGACTCCTGATACCGACTCCAGAGTTATATTAAAAACACTCCGACTCCCGGACTTTCGACTCTGAACAGTATAGTTTCTAAAATCAATTCCGACTCCCGACTCCAATGCAAAATTTTATTACCACACAACAATTCTGGACGATATTAATAGCATCGCTCGCTGTTGCTAATTCGTTAATGCACAATACAACAAGTACATTTTATTTCTATACCAGGTTTTTATTTGCTATTTTAAAATATTTTCTGGCAGGCAATTAATGGAATAATAAAATTCCCATCACTGAATCTATCAAACTGTATTAAAAAAAAAACAATAAATAAAAAGTAGCTTCAACACATAGATTAAAGATATTACTCCACAATGCCAACAACCATCCGCGCCAATATCGGTGATGCAACAGATTTTGTATTTAATCATAAAAAAAAAATTTCAACATTACCCATTAAAATTAATTTATGTCGAAACAAGAATGAAAGTGTTTCACGAATTTTTTATCTTGAGTTTTTAAATATATTACAAACCTTTCAATTTAGATTTTAACATACTGTAAATATTATAAATACTTTGAAAAAGTAATATAATACTGTATTTAAATACATTAACTGAAATGTATTACTAAATACAATTTTAGATATAATACTACAAGTATTTAAATACTGCCCAGCTGATATAATATACTATATATATTATATTAGTATTAATATATATATATATATAATATATATATATATATATATATTATTTATCATATATTAGGATTTAATATATATATATATATATAATATAAAACCAAATATATTTATATATTAATATATAAATATATTATTATATCATATATACTTATATATATTATATATAACTACCATATAACTATATACTTATAATTATATATATATATAAATATTACTTATATAATTATATATAATATATACTGTTACTAATATAATATATATATATATATATATATATCTAACTATATACATATATATAGTTATAATATTTAGTCAATATCTCTGCATCATTTAAGACAAATGTTTATTTGGGTGGTAGGAGATGAACTACTGGTTTCTCAAGAAAAATATTAGAAAAATATTTCGGACTCAGGAAGGAAAAAATAATAAGAAATGTTATATATATTCGCTGAAAAAAAAGTTTTTCTTTCTTTTCTCTTCTATATATAAGGAAAAATTAAAAATAAAACAATTTAAATTGCCTACAAACAAATGTCAAAAATTAAAAATATGTAGTCTTTTATAATAAAAATTCAATTAAGTTTTTCCAAATTTTTGTGTGAAAAGTTTATACAAAATTGTTTTGGGAGTCGATGGAGTCATTTTTTTTTTAAATTCGACTCAGACTCCTTACCCTTTGAAAAGTGCTCGACTCCCCGGGACTCCACCATCCCTGAATATATATATATAAACATATATAATAATATATATATATATATACTATATATAATATATAATTATATATATATTATATTATATATATCTATATATATATGATATACTAATATATATATACTATTATGAGTGACATATAACGAGGCGTCTCAAAAAAAGGTAGTTACCACATCAACTGCTTTTATTTTTCAGGTGATAAACTCACTGTAACAATGCAAGAGATCATCTGAGCTTTGAAGAGAAAGTTTGTCCTAAAATGCTATTGGACCACCGGAAACGCACGAAAGTGCAAAGACAGTTCAGAAGGGAGTTCGATAAACCGATACCAACCGTACCAGACCATTGCCCATATCAGAGAGAAATTTGGAGCAGATGGAACCGTTCACAACGTCAAATGTTCTGGACGACCACGAACATCCACCAACCCTGCAAAGGAAAAGTAGGTACAGGAAACCCTCATCCTATCCCCACAGAAATCTCTACGCACAAACGCGCTCGGCGAGACAACCATCCAAAGGATAGCGATTCCTAATGCTATCTGAAGGTCTATGCTGGAAAAAAGCCTTACATACCATGACTACTCTACTGTTTCTTCAATGAAAGGACGGATCCGGAACTGGAGACTTCATTTTGAGAACTGGTACTTTACTTACAGCAGAAGATGCAGGGTTTCTACACAAAATTGTCTGGAGCGATGAGGCCACCTTTAAATTAAATGGCTCGATTAATCACCATATTTGTACTTACTGGGGTCCTGCAAGAACTCCCCCATGTTAAAGCTTGAACACCAAAATTTAAACCTACAGAAG
Organism: Trachelipus rathkii; assembly: GCA_015478945.1. Taxonomy (NCBI): domain Eukaryota; kingdom Metazoa; phylum Arthropoda; class Malacostraca; order Isopoda; family Trachelipodidae; genus Trachelipus; species Trachelipus rathkii. Next base: position 27,165 of record JABUQX010040813.1, read on the forward strand.
TAAACTGATTGTGCGTGTGGATCAGCATTGATCGGCCCATCCATAGCGACCGTTTTTTTTAACGGGAGGCGGTCCGATCGCGGGGGACAGGTACCTACCTTTGCTGTCAAGAGTCAGTCGCGCCACACATTCGACGAGTATGTTTCGGTGATAATGACTGATTTACTATTCAGCAAGATGGCAGCACCTCCCCACTACCCATGCGCGATGTAAGAGGCCACCTCGCTCGATGCAGCATTTCCAAAAACACAATGCGATTGAAGATAGGGTAGTATTGAATACCCCCTGCATGTTCCCTTAGATTTCCACTGCCTATGGACTTCCTTTTAATATCTTCATGGGATACGTATCCACATAGCAGAAAGTAGCATCTCAAACCAAGAATGATAAATGCCATTGAAATTGAGAAAATCGAAGACAATGTCGTGCAATTCCAAATGCACATCGTACGTCTGGCAAACTTTTTTTCCAATTTTCTTTTATTTTTTTTGGGGGGCGGGAGGAACTTTTTTTCCAACAAAAAAATTTTCTGTCCGCGCACGGGGGCGCGAGGGGGCCGGGGGGGGGGGTTTTTTTTTTTCCCCAAAACCCCCCTTGCTTTAAAAAATAATTTTTTTTTTCCCCCAAAAGCTTGTTTTCTGCTGCTGAGAACAATGACGCGGTCATCAATTTTGAACATTTCTTCTGAAACAAAGATTCTTCTTAAAGACACTGTATGCGTATGTTCTGTAATCAAGCCATTCTAAACTTGTCACTATGTTCATAATAAAATTTGTATAGTCTTCCAAAGTGTTAGTACATTATTTTGAGACATACATATATCTATAAACTATATAACTATTGTAAGTATATATATATACTAATATATAATTATATATATAATATATAATAGCTATATATATCATATCATATATATATTCATAAATTTTTATTTCATATATATATCTCCCATTACTATTAATTTTGAATGTGCTATTTTATATATATAATTTATCAATTATTCATATATATATACCTACTATATATATTATTAACTATACTAACTTGTAGTACCGTCTATATATTATATATATATTATATATATATATATACTATACTATATATATATACTATAACATATTATATAATATATAATAATTCGTAATGGGCACACACCAACTGTAATGGGGTGGTTGAAAAGATAATAAATTCTATGTCAAACTTACTCTTTCAGCAGATAAACAATTCCTTGGGCCAGGCCCCCGTGACAATACAACCCAACCAATACTTTCTAAGATTCTCGAACCTCTATCGTATCAGTATCCAGACCTCCTGTCGAATGCAACGTTATCGGCCTGTGCAATGATTGCATCAAATTCTATACTAAAACTCACCAACGTATCTCCCCGAAGTCCTCAAGCAAACAACGGTCGAACGGTTCTGGTTTTATACTGAAAACCGGCAGTCAATAATACTCGTTAGAAATGAATTTACCTGTTATTATGATCGATGTCTGTGATTGAAATCATGTCTTTGAGACTAAAGTGATAGTTATCTGAATATTTAAATAAAATAAGAAGTAAACTACCTTTGGAAACACACAAGAAAAACCACTGGGATAACTTTAAAAATACTAATAAAAAAAATAAATATGTACTGCTTTTAATACAGAAGGTAAAGTCTATACACTAATCCGAACATATAATTTACGATGTCCGTAGATATGCCACTTATATGCGCCACCGCATGCGGTCAACACTACATACCAAAATATTAACTATTATTTATGCTTTAAAAATAAAATTCTGCTTGCAATATACAGATCAACGACCATAATCTACTATACATGCATATGCGTCAGCTAACGTTTATATGTGCCATCCAATATATACTCACTCCACAAACAAACTGTACTCCTACAAAACAAAAATTTGAACCTCTAAATTCATACAAATCCTTGTCCCAACTATATATTATATATATAAAATACATTTAAATAAATTCCCCAAAATTTGTTATAATATGAATTATTCATATATATAACAAAATTAACATAGACTGAATAGATATCGAAGGTATCTCAACTTTTACTTGAAAATTATCTTAAATTTCAGAATTTTACAAAATTACGTCGGATGGTCAACTTGTGACCACCAATCAGTAAAACATCAGCTGATGCTTTCTACAAACTGTTTCTCCCAATGCAAGAAAAGTTCCTAATCATAATTAAATAAATCTTATTTCGTTCGTAAAACAAACATTTGTATACAAAGCATTTAAACCATATGTTAATTAAGATTAAATATTGAAACTTAAAATGCCTTTATATATTCGTCAAAATATACCGACTGCGAAACTTTGGAAAATTTAATTACAATAAAAAACGCTTACCTGCAAGCAAACATCTAGCAATTGATATCGACTGCAAAATCTTTACAAGTGCATAGATACAGACGACACACCTCGGTATATTTATGCATCTATACAATATAATTTATTCACAATCTCTTTGTTGTCAAACTATAATTACATCTAATCACTTACAAATTAAATACATACAGCAATAATTTACACTTCGAAAAATATATCACCATATACTTTAAAACAAATATTACACTTTACTTTATAACAAATCACAAACAAAGCCATTCCTGCTTGCAAAAGAACACCCATCTAACATATAATAAAAATCGATCGAGATATATAGGCATCAAACAAAGTACCAACTAATTACACCCTTGTCAACAACAATAAATCGGAAAAAGACTTCAAAATTATGTTTCTTTTTACTATTTATATGAACCTGAGTAACCCCGATTACGACCATTAGCGAATCAAATTACTTAAAAAACAGCAGGCTAGAATGTATATACATTTATCAATCTAAAATTAGTAAAATACAATATATACAATGACATCGTGCGAGAAGAGGCGCGTAGCGTTGGGTATTTCCTTTGGATATTACAACTATTTCTCAAGGAAATGAAGCTAATCTCTGCATCCATTTGAATTAAAAAAATAATATTAGGAAATTTTGTTTTTGCCACTTTATAGGTAGTTAAAAATTGGCATTTATTTAATTTTCAGAGAATAAAATTTATGCTAAAAGGCACCCGAAGTTTCAGATATTTAAAACACATATATAATATATAAATATATAATAAATAAATGTATTCTTTAAAATTTTCTTAAAAAATAATAATAATAATAATAATAACAATAATAATACTAACGTAAAGCATCCGTTAACAACGACCAATGACAAATCAGATTTTAAGAGTAAGGCTTAAAAAACGAGTTCTCATTGCGTGTTGGATTCTCCTCTATAATACTATACATTATATACAACAGTTTGACGGCCTCGCGGCTTACATTGAGTATATATAAAAAAAGAAAAAAGAACACATTGCAATAGCAATATGGACCTTTACTCTAAAAACAAATTAATATGAACAATTCACATTTACATACACTCATGTACACTACGTTACCATCTTTGGTACGACCCACCACAACATGAAGCAATTGCTACAACTTTGCTTTATAATACATGATGATATAATCATTGGTTTCATTTTCGCAGCGCTCCTTCTTCTGTAGTTGGCTTCTGAAGACGAATCCAATGTCTCATCGGCATACGATCTACTTAAGTAATCAGCTATGACGTTGTCTCGCCCCACTAATGTGGCTTAGTTTTTCAAACGCAAGCTGATATACAGACTCCCATTTTACATTGTCGGTAGGATGGTAAAATCTTTCTTCATGAATCATCTGGAGTGTGTTGCTAAGAATAGTCAAGTGCTCATGCCGGGTCTGAGGGTATTTGGACCAATCTTCAACAAAATAATCGGCTTCATTACGCACGTCCATTATCCCTATCATAATTCTGACCGCAGGCATCTCTCTCTTACTTGCACCCTTCGGTGTTGCTTCAGCACCTTTTCTTCTCGGCCTCCATTCTCTACCTCCTTCGTCACCTCCTTTTATTACCAAATCCGACCATAATCTTATCCACTCCTTCATTTCTCCATGTCTCTTCAGACATCTTTCGTTCTTCTTGATAGTCCTCCTCATCCACTTGACGGATGATAGCTTCTTTGAGGAACTATCCGCGGAATACATTTCTTCAACATTATACTCCTTACTTTCATAACCGGTTTTACACCGTCTCATGCTTTCTTCACTCTCTCCACATGCATCTTCCTTCTTTACCCTTACAATTTCCAAGATGTCGATGTCTTCTCTAGCGTATGTATTTTCAGACCTTACATTGTGCCACTTATCTCCATTAAGCGTCTGTACCAACTTTCATGGTAATCTCTGCGCTTCATCATTCTCCCTTTACTAAAATTTTCTGGACAATGCTTCTACGCATTTCCTTACAGTTCGTTATGAAACTGTCTGTTCCTTTCTCATTCCCGTATCTGTCCACAAAACGCCACAAATTCTTATCAGCCCAACAATACTGTTGAGGACACATCGTAAAACTTCTACTGCGTTCAGACACTCCATTGCAAGTTTTCTTTGTACTCTCATCTTTTTCTTCCTCTCTTAAAGACATCATCCTTTTCTTTTCAATGTTAATTTCTCCGTATTCTTTTATATCCTCCTGGAGGGTTGTATTTCTTAGAGGTGTTACCTCTGGGTAATGCATGGCGGTGTCATCTACCGTCCAAACATGCTGTTCTTCAGATGATGGTGGCGCGATCGTTCTTACAGATCCAGCAATCACTCGTTGACAAGGTTCTTCTACGATGGGTATATTATCACCATCTTTCCGCTTTTCCCTGAAAGTTTCACGATCGCCTATGAGTTCCATCACCTCTCCATCATGAGCTACTTTCTCTTCACTCACGGCTATCATCTCTTCTCAACTGGAACCTTGTGTGTGAGGTGCTATGTCACCTCTTTGTGACTCACCATCTTTATTAGTACGATCTGTTTCCTTAGACCAATATGTACTACTTACAATCGATGTCCCCTGGACACTCGGTACTCCCGTACCTTCTTCAACGTTTTCTAGTGGATTTATTGGGACTATAACTATCTCTTCTTCTGTAACCTCTTCATCCTTAGATGGACCTTGGGACTCTGTCATCACACACAATGATGGCTCACTGGTTGGTCCGACATCTTTCTTGATGATGTCCAGAGATTGTGGTACGGACGGTTTCTCTCTTAAAATCTCATCCTTGTCCAGACTCGCCATTCCAAGAGTATGATCAGTCTACCTGTAGCGTTCTTCTTGAGAACTTCCTCAGACACCCTCGGCGATGGGAGATAGCAAAACTTCTATGGTTTATACTCGCCCTCCCAATATGAGACCTCGACCACACAGGCTCGACTTCCACGCGCAG
>JABUQX010040813.1:37500-45000 GCA_015478945.1 Trachelipus rathkii
GATCAATCAGTTCATGAGTAATACGATATATTGCAGCTAGGAATCTATGTGATCAAGCGACTTTAAGTCGATCACTCAATCCTCGAAGCCAATATTCTACTGTAGGACTCACCACTCTCTAGTACATGAGTCAGTTAATAAGTGTGTTGGTATTAGTCATCAGTTTAAATAATTATTAGAAGTAATAAATTTTTTTTAGTTTCCAATCTGCGAGAGACTACAATTATTAAGCTTAGGCTTGGATAATATATATAAATGTATAATATCATACATAGTACGCTAGATATTAGAGTAGCTAATAAGTGTTTTCTTAGTTACCATGCCTGGCACTCTTCGGGGAAAAGTCTGGCTCATATAATATTTCAAATGGCATATTATATACCAGAATTGAAAGTAGAATTCCGAAATACTAATATTGTACAAATATACCCTCTTTATGAAAATAGGTTCAGAATGATGTAAGCTGAGACAATTACTGGAATAGGGATGACTTCAAAATAATTAAGTATCATAGCGTAATTTAAATTTTTTTAATTCAACTGTAAGAATAATTAGTTTAAGGCAAACAAAAAATGAAGACTTGTCAAGAAGAAAAACTAATATAAATTGAAGTTCAAAATTAATATAGCCTTATGATCAATTATTAGAAGCCTGACGACATTTGAACCAAATTTTATCAAGTATCAATAAAAAATTTCTAAAGTTATAAGTAGAAGTTAATAAATTTTTAGAAAATTCTTAATTTATAGTGGCAAGCAATCTGGAATTATGACCAGAAGCTTATGTCATGCTGATTGTATTGTTGATCGTAAACCCAATTGAGACCGTAACATGTTCAGTGAATGGATTTTGTTTTGAACTTTTGGAATTGTTAAAATAGCTCACAAAAAAGCTATTCGTCGAGCTAATACTAAGTCTATATATATATATTATATATATATATATTATATATCATATTATATATATATAATACATATAATATATTATTATATAATTAATTAATATAAATAATTAATATCTTATATATAATATAATATATATCTAAATATATATATATTATATATTATATATATATATTATATTAAATATTATATATATATAATATTATATATACTATATATATAATTATAATAAATATATCAATAATTTTATATAATATAGTTATTAATATATAATATATCTCATATATATATAATATATCATTCTCGACTTAAAACGTATAGCCTCAATCCCTGAGAGTATCAGGTAATATTGTCAGGGTAAAGTAAATTTGTTATCGAAGTATTCTTGACCAAGTGGTATAATAATTATTTAAAGTGCAAGGATGCTTTAGGATCGTGATTAGCAAGTATTATACCTTGAGCTTATTGAGAGATGAAGCAGATGAAAAGAGAGAGGAGAGTAGAAGAGAGAGAGAGAGATGAGAGAGAGGTAAGTAAAAGAGAGGAGCAGAGAGAAATAATAGTGGGTTTTCAAGCACCCTATAAACGCGGCCTTTAATTCCTAAATGTATGAGAAGTATAATTGAGAAAGAGTGTAACTTTATGCTATAAAATATTAATTGTATAGTAAAAATTAATAGATTGTATATTCTGTTGTATTATTTTTGAGGTAAGTGATATGAGTTATTAATGTAATACGAGATTAGTGTATATAAGATATACAGTGTGCGGTAATATTGAAACTGCATATACTATTTAATAAATTAATAATATTTATACAATAAGAAAATCTACCAACGACGACTAATATTTTGTCCATTAATTCACTTTAAGAGCATACAAGATAGGTTAGTGACCAATTCACCTTATCCAGTCTCAGGAATATGTGAGACATACCTGTCCAATAGGGCAGCGCTCCTTCTAAATTTTTCTTAATCACTCCACAATGACGAGTTCCCACCTCATCTCTTCGTCCAGGCACGCGCGCGAGAGACAAGCCTCTTATCCATATGGTCTTACATTCAAATGAAGTCTATCCACCTTACATGTCTTTACCACTACCATTTCACTCCATGGCCACTTACTCTCCTAACTTATAAGCATATCCTCTCACAGGTTCCACCCACCATCTCAATATAATCCGGTACTCATGGCATCCATACTTATTATAAATATATATATGACCTTTTCTGTTTAAAATTCAATTCATTTAATTTATTAAGTTTTCTTATGTCCTTAGTCTTCAATCTAAGTCTTTATTCCATCATATAACTCTTAAATACCATAACATCTCTGCGACTGATATTCTTAATTAATCTATAACTATCATCTGTGGATCGTACTCACCAATGTTACTTACTGACCCCATATAAGTAGAAATCGGTGTTAACATCTCGTCTAAAATAACTACTCACATACATTTTTTACACTCCATGTTCATTATATTGTCTATCTTTCTCAGTATGGGGTACCTACTGCTCTTTATACTGAGCTTTACCCCATACTGAGAAAACGTTGACAATCAACAGAAATCTTACCTGATTTGACTATTTCTTCACTACTCAATCTCACTCTATCTTTTTCCTCACAACATACACACTTTCTTTCTTGATTCAAAATATCGTGCACTAATTCTACATATGCTCACAAAGTATTTTGCATTTCATCCACCAATCAAATATCTAAAATTACAGATACCTATAGCGCAACAATTATACTCACTCAAACTTATATCCTCTTGCCTACTACGCATGTACCAATAATACGCGAGCGGAGAGTGACCCAAGTTTCTTCTCTATATCGTATCTCATGAAAAGCATACCAAGAAAAACGCATGCTCTCTCTAACTGATGGCTATTCAGCAAAAAATCGACTGTTACTGTTTTATTACACAGGTAATTTAAAAAAAAATCCATCGCAGTCCTAATCTTCTAATTCCCTTATTGCGGGTCTCAAGCATGGCTGGAAAATAGATTATTGGATCAATATTAAGCATGCGACAATACCACACACACGTAAGCCTCACAATCTCACTCAAATATTAAATAAAACTGCACACTTAACTTTACACACTATAAAAACAAACGATCCAGAATTATGTGTACATACATACTTCATTATATATCCTACCAAAACAGATTTATATCAGGAAGAGTATTCTCAACTAATCGTCCGCGACTAATCTTGAGAACATCAATTATTCCACATTCTTATAGAAATAATATTTCATTTCCTTCAAATCCACTCAAATAAATTCGTGTACTGTAAAACATTTAATTTAATTAACTCCCTTATACAAACGCTGCCTGCAAGGCGGCTTACCTCCTCCAACGTTTATATATCCCAAGCTAATAATAATTACATCATTCATCATCGTCAACTCCATAATACAGAAATTAAGCAGTCGCTACTGTACATGAAGCCAACTAAATATATACAAAAAATACGCTTTTTTTTAGGAAACCAGAATCACAATAGCCTAACATATGCTCGGTTATATTATCATTTCCATACCCCATTGTCTATTAGGTATGATCTCAAGAGCCGAGCAACAAGAGAGTGCCGTTCGGCGGCTTCTGTCACTTTCTCATTAGACATTAGTCCTGTGCTACTAAGAGCCTTTCAATCACCTGAAGCATCTTGGCATGAGGCGAGATTAAACCTATATCTCACGCTGCGGTTTCTGCAATCTGTCACCTTAGCTTCTTTTATAACCCAATATAGATTCTCGCACTCCTCAAGAAACTGTTAGCACTGAGCCACAGCTGTGTGCGAGAGTCTGTTAATCAAAATATATATAATAATATATAATTATATATATATATACCTCCCCTGTATCTCTCTTTTCCCTCATTATTAAATTATATGTAACTATGAATAAATGCCTTTTAGCCTCAGGTACTTATATATATATATATATATATCGCGCCTATCTTTTCGCTTATCAAGGAACAATTGCCCGTTGTTCAGAATCTTTCAATTTTCCATAAGCTCCTTCTGGAGTATCAAGCCTTAGGTATTCCTTGCGATGTTTTACATCAAAGCACATGGATATAATCTTCAATTGTATCTGCCAGCGTCATCCTACCAACTCTCCTACCATAGTGAATTCTTACCTTATTTCCCTCTTCATTATATACCTCTAATTATATCACTTACATTCATAATCAGTTCAATCCTACCCCCATTACTCCTACATCATAATCATCAATCAGCTAAACAAACAGGTAACATATTTGAATGTATTTAGATGCAAAGTATTTGAATTCCATGTATTTGTCTGTTAATATAATATATATACTCACAGCTAAAAAAATTCATCACTAGTATACTATATTGAGAGCATATCCTTGAATATAATTGCATATAACACTATTCACATTCATTTAATATCTCCATGAGTAGGCGCGGATGCCATTTGGGGGTCGCACTTGCGCACTAGAAGAATCGCTGCCTTTCCCTTCTCCTTGGAAGCACATTACTCACCATCTGAGATACATTTTCTTCCCCGCGCATATCTTTTGCTTTCAGCATTATACATATCTATTACTCTACATTATTCTAACTCTTATATCTGATTCATTTACTTTCAACCTATATCCTATTTAACTAGGTAAACTACCTTATCCATTGTATTAAGTATTAACTAATATATATTACTATAACACACTATTCCTCACATCTAATACTGTTTATTCCTTACCTTAATTGCTAATATATCCTTCAACTTCTCATTCAGTATCTCATACTAGCCTCTTGTGTTTTTTATCCTCGTTCCTCCTACCTACTATATTACTTAATTACTCACATATCACAGTAGGTCCCTCTGCTGCCTACTTTTAATCTATTTCTTTGTTATCAATTCACTACCTATCTCATCCTAAAACCACTCTATACTAAATTCAGTTAACTATATATATAGAATTCTAAAACTTATATTTAATATTATAAAAATATTATCACCTCATTTTCTTGTCCCTAATCTCACCTATATCATATTAGATCCTACTTATCAATCAAGCAATTTTCCTCATTCTTATCTTAAAATCTCTAGATACAAACATGATCTGTACTTTACTAAAAACCTTCAAAGTTACAAGTATACAACCAAAAATAATAATCTAATAGAATATCCGAAAAATATATATATTAGACTACTATATATACACCTATATATATATAAGATAATGTTGAAGCTCTTATTCAGAAAAAAATCGAATGCATAGACAAACAACTGGACACTCAAAATGACATAACTCATACATGGAGACACCGATTAATCACAAAATAAGAAAAATGTGACGGAACAAATGAGTACTATGAATATGAATAACACTTGCCACACCACATAGAGGAAAATAATCTATATTCGTTTGATAATTGATTCTAATCTTAAGTTTAGTCCTTGGAGAGCCTATGATGGGACGAGTCCTTCTGTTGGAAGAAAGAGAGTCCTAATTGTCATTATAATGGGATTCAACGCTGGTACCATTTCTCGCACCCTTTACTTTGATAAATTAGAAATCTAACCTATCCAACCTGAAATACAAACTCTCGATCGGAGTAGCAAATATTTAATTAGAAACACCTTATCGTCTTAGAAGTTCTAAATTGATGTCCACCAACTTGCGCACTGCTTCTTGACGCCCAAACTCGTGTATTGATAGTATAACACACATTACTAACTATAATCTATATCGTTATACCAAAATATCAATATGTAATACGTACAGTTATTACCTATATAAAAATGATACATATTAGAATTAGAATAATCATATACAGTCATATACTATATATTAAGTCAGTCAATAATATAAAACTAATAAGGAAAATATAGTTGCAGAAAAGATAAATTAATAAATAAACAATTTTATTTTTTTTCAGAACATTAGCTGATGTAACAACACTAAGGATTATATTCTCACCAAACATGAAAACAGTATTTAAACACTTTTTTGTGTAAGGTGAGTATACTGCGAGATTTGGTTGTGAAAATGGATAATAGAGATGAGGTATATATATAGATATACTCTTTACTTAATTTAAAGAGAGGAGATTATTATTTTAAATATGCAACTAATGTAATGTTCCGGTTTTAATATTGATATGCCATAGGAAATGCATATTAGGCAATAATTAGCAAATTTTGAGAGAGTACCTATAATTCATATACGAGCCTATATCTTAATTGGTTAATACTTAAAACCCTCAATCGAATAAATTTAAGATGGGGGGGTCAAATAATAGGATCATATATGCATGGAGCCTCTACCATATTAGAAAGGCCAGAAATTCCTGAGAAGGACGTGCAATCTACTTGATTATTATAAATTACTAGAACTGATAATATCCAACTTATAAAATAAGCTTTAATAATCACACATGTATGCTAGCACATTGTTTTAAAAATCTTATTGATCTATCTCAGACTACTTATTCTTAAATAATATCTCAGGCATAATTCGAAAGTCTTAGGAATATATATATACATCTCTGAAATATATGAAAGCTAACACATTTTTTTTCTAAAGATCAATGAGTCCTAAGCGTAACAAACCTTCTGGAATAGATAAAATAAAAGTTATCATATAGTAACACAATAAATAACAATATTGGAAATCAATAGACCATGTGGACGTAGATACCAGATGGTGTCGACACGATATATAATTGTTAATAAAATCGAGGCTAATTCCCTTTTTTAAAGAGACTCTTCATAGTTACCAGATACATGCGTCACTTGACGAGGTACTACAGTAAATTAGTATAAACTTGGAATAAGCTCAATTAAGAAATTTCGAAAAGTTAGTCGAAGAGATCATATCTATTTATATATACCATCAGGTATAATATTAATAATATTAGCTTTAAATAAAACGTAATAATATTCATAAAATATCATATATATGTTATTATATTATTTATATAATAATTATAATATTATTATAATATATATGTATATAAAGATTTGATAAATTTTTTGGAAAATGTATCCCGAGTATCGATTATCCGATTTTTCCCCGATACATCTATAGAAAAAGCATAAAGCGATACCGATACATTTAGGAATTGTCTAAGCCGATACCCGATAACCGATATCCACAATGGTAAATTCGATCGAAAATAACGTAACACCACGATTATCCATATGTAAACTCTTAGGATGGAGTTTAAATTATTTTATATACGAGATACCACATTTACATCACTGCGTAATTATTATAATCATGATAAAGATAGTTTCCTTTTATCGTGTAAGTTTCGGAGACATCTATGAGAGCACACCGTTGCATCTATCACACGAAACTATGCTGATATAACGAGCAAAATGTAAAACCATATAAATCAATTTGAGACATCAAGCGAGAAAATCATATCAGTTGCAATAAAAAATCTATACTAATCGAAATTAAAAGTTATATATTTAGATCCATAACAACGAAGATATATAGAACAAAAGCTACCACCGCACACTCATCTGGATTATCTAAGAGAAAAAGGGATAGATCTTAGAGGACAAGAAAGGCATCGCACACATCAGATAGAATAATAAAGT
>JABUQX010040813.1:50000-103029 GCA_015478945.1 Trachelipus rathkii
TATATATATATATATTATATATATAATATATATTATAATATATATATATATATTATATATATATAATATATACTGCAGCCCCTCCATGCCAAGTTTTACAAACTAGGCGCCACTGTTTATATATAAACAGGTTAAAATAAATGTTAAGCCAACAATTATTTTGGCCGTTGTAATATAAGAAACTTATCGTGCGTCCCTAAAATTTGTTATTTTAATTTTTTTTTATTTCATGTTCATGTTTACTTTATTATGTACTTTTCCTAACCAAAATTTGCTAGTGATTCCAAAAATGTATTTTCCAATTTAAAGTGTAGCTATCGTAGTTTTTTAAATATGTGCGTCGCCTAATCGGGAGGCCGGACCTATATATATTATATATATTACATTATATATATATTTATAATATATATATACTCACATATATATCATATTATAATATATATATTATTATATATATATATACTATATATATATATATTGGTAAATTTAACATGTTTAATTATATCTCTTAATTTTATAACTTTCTCTCCAACAGCTTCCATCCTGCCCTATGCGTTTTTTTTCTGGCACTTTGATCGGGCTGATTGCGGGGCCTTGCGTCGCTTCTACGCCAACTATAATTGGAATGACTGCTTTTTTTTTGAAGACTCTGACGACGCCCATTCGGCTTCTTGCCACTTAAGGTGCGGAGCTGTTAGAGTCCCGTTGCATACGAGGATGAGCAGGCTCACATAAAATCCTTCATTCGAACTAAAATCTTTTTCTCTCAATATATCCATCGGTTCGAATCGTGCATGTTCTCTGAGCTAATTTCAGACTAGAAGAACACAGCACGCGTTATCGGGAGATAGGACAAAAAATTTTCTAGTTCTTTCCTAAAATTACTATTACACTTCTCGCTAATTTCATATCAGAATCTAGAAAACGTTGCAAGGGATACTCTTCGACGAGCAAATGAGCGGTGCATTTATTCAAACGAAAGATGCGATAAACCTCGCTTGGTTCTCCTACTGATTTATATATAAAATATATAAAAAATAATACAAATCTTTTACTGGCTCATTATTGCCAAAAACATCTCTAAACAACTTCTGTAAATTACTGCCTTTCCTCTACTCTTATTCGATCATGATGGCTATCTGTTTGATACTCAATATAACTAGTAAGGAAAAATCTCTTTCGGTCACCCCTATTTTTTCCTATAACTATCAACCCTGATAGATTTCTGAGAATTCTCCTCCTCCTACTTTCTCCTCTCAGGTGTCCATTATGTCTTTGCCTGTGATTACATTGATCGGGTGCATGTGAGCTCCTGAAATCTAATGAACGTTAGGAAGGCGGGTGGCTCCGGATGTCATTGTCCTCCCCGCAGTTTTGAGGGAATGAGCTTTCGTGGCTTAGACAACCGCCCTTGATTCATCTATATTCTCTCCACATGTTCTCAATACTAGCAACTTTCCCTCGTAGTTGGAAAGCACGCACATTGTCCATATCCTATTCCGAATAAAAAAGAAAAGCCAGCTCTCTATACCTTACTATAATATCGAGCCCAAATATAGCCTCCCCACCTTGAGTATTTACTATTAAGGATCTTTGAAAACCACTTCTTAACGTCTCATTCTTAGATACCATACTGGAAATCTATTCTCTTCTTTCAGATCACAAGTATGGTTTTCATTTTGGCGATTTAAAAAGTCTACTGGCGATATATACTTTCCCTATTATACCTACGATTATTAATTAGGTTTTCCGCTACTATTATGGATATAAAACTACGGGGAGAATTTGCGAGTGGTATGCCTAGTCTTGACATAATCCAAAGCTATATTGACTCTGAGGGTATGCACTCGCACGTCCTCAATTGAGCCATCTCTATACTAAGACTTAGCCCTCTCTATTTAGGGTTTCCGTCCTTCTCTTGCTTATACTTATGTTCTAGACTTTATCTTTTACAAGTCTGCATCATAACGGCCTTAGTGGTTGAGAATGGAAGCGACTTCTTCTTCTTATTTCTGTCAATAGTGGTTGTTCCTCAAGGTTCGGTCTTATCTACTTCACCAACTTTATTCTTACTTTTTCATTATATAGCAATCTTCATCACCTTGCCAACAATTCTATAATCTAATCCTCTTCAAATAGGGAATCACTCGACTTCTTCCATTCGTTAATCACACATTTAAACTTCGCTCCTTCTTTTTCTTCTAGCATTCCAACCTCTCCTCTTGATTCTTTCTCCACTTCTATTCTCTCAGCTGAGATCTGGATAGAATTTTCGATTGGGGGACGTCTAAACCTTGTGAAATTCACTTTCTTTAAAACTCAACTGCTACAAAAATCGTCCCTCTCTTAAACACCTTCTTAACTTTCTATATCTTTCGACGAGGTTCCGTCGTCTCGCTGTCTGTGAGCAATCAGTATTAACATCCCTTGATGCCTTAAATAAACAAAAAATGTCTTGGAACCCTCACATCACAGATTTCGTTTTCACAGTGTTTTATGATTCTTGGATTTTACGGTATTTGTACCTATGGGCTGGCCCTCCTGTACAAGCTTATAGAAACTTTGTGAGTAAATTCTGTAGGTAGACTGAGAATGAACTTTTTTTTTTCTCATTCTCAGTTACATAGTTCTCAGAAATACAAGGGTCTTATTCCGCCCTTGTATAGGAGTACTATTACATCCTAGGGGAGCTCTTGGTTTCACCCGCTTTTGGAACAGGGTCTAGTCAAAAGCCAAAAGGTTTATAAACTGTCCTGTATTTTCCAGTTTCCACTTTGACCCTCTATCCATTTGCGCGCAACGATGTTGTTGCTATATACATGATCCACTTCTTTTTTCTATAGGTTACCAACCAGTTGACGGTGTTCGATGGGAACTTAACCACTTTCGCGTAGCTCACCGTATTACCTTTAAACGACGCCCGTTCCGTGCACAAGTAGGGGTTTTGTGTCGCGCACGGTAGTTTGTGTTGGATCACATGGAGTAACTACTAGCTAGTAGTCGACGCGTGAGGTGCTAGCCTTTCGTTTATCCTGCTTACCTGTTCTTTCTGTGATATATTATCTTCCATCTGTGTTTTCTAAATTGCTCCATGATATTTAATCTCCGCTCTACTTTAAACAGCCTGACGTCTGTTCTCATTTTACTTCTGCGTAATTTGACGCATGCGGAATGAAACTTAACTGATTTTGTGACAAACATCTCTCCATCTACACTTGATATAGCGGTCTCTGTCCGTGAGTGGTGGTGCGACTTAACTGTAAAATATTTATATATATTATATATTATATATTAAGTGATAATATATATATATATATATATATTTTATTATTATAATATATATACTTTATATATGTATTTAAATATATAATATTTTATTAAATAAATAAATATTTATATATAATAATATAATATATACTTAGTATATAATATATTTATATATTACTACGATATATTATTAGTATTAGATACTATATATATTAATGAAAATTTCTCAAGCAAAGTGCTTCACACGAAAAAATTTATAAAATTTAATCAATATCTTTATATATATATATATATTAATCTTTTTTAAGCTCCCTTTCAGCTATAAACATGGTAGCCTAGAATTTTTTTTTTAATTTTTCCCGTCTATCATCTGCGGGGCAACAGTGATATATAAAACCGCTTGTTAAATGTGTATTTTAATAAAAGTTTAGGCCTAGGGCGTCTCTCATGTTTGTTACGCACTTTTGTACTAATTTAGTATTTGGTATACAAAGTTTTACGTGTTATTATTCAACGCCAACTTTATTCCAAATAAAGAATTAAATAAAGTTCATAAATATTTAATCAAACTTTCGTAGTGTCGTCCTAGTACTACTGTGTTGAATTTTGGGCTACGATATTTTAAGGCGAGAGAATTTATTTGACTGCTTGATAAAGGGGTCAGCCGAAATAACCCTACAAAGGCTTGAAAGGCACCCCGTGTAATTATAAAAAGCCCAAATTTGGACCCGAAACTGTGGACCAATAACACCTAAAAAATTAATAAAAAAAACTAACAGTTAGCTGTCATCCTTCCTGGACGATATAAGAAATTCATTGTTAAATTTAAATTGAAGAAAATCGTTATGTGAGAGACATTTTCAAGATTCATTAGTAACTGGTGCTCTTTTTATCGCAATAGAAATCGGTATATTAAAACATTTTACATTTTTTACATATATACATTATATTATATTATTTATATACTTATACAATCTACGTATATATTGTAGTACTTGCTAAATCTATATATATTATATAACTTATAATATAATATAATTTATATGCATCTACTATAGTAATATAATATATATTAGGACATATATATATAATAAACTACATATACCTACTCATTATTATATAACTTATATTATTTACTTATATATAAACCATCTATGTAATCTATCTACTTATATATAATTATATATATTATTATATAATGGAAATTTATTACCGATTCCTATTGCCGATTAGCAAAGAGGCAGTACTGAAAAATCTTAAAATGTCTCTCCCACATAACGTTTTTTTCAAGTTAATTTAGCACATGAATTCTAATGCAAGAAACGGCTCAACTTTTAGTTCCTTGTTTATGAATTTCTTTAGGTGATATGATTGTCCACAATTTCTGTCAAATTTGGGCTTTTTACTGATTCAAACTGGCTTTTAAGCTTTTTAGGGTTGGCACCATGATATCAATAGAGACGAACATTAAGGTCTGCACGCCCTAATAATACACAAAATGTGTAGGCAAAACACACAATATACTATGTAACGCACTACCAAAAATTATTAAATAATTAACAAACTTTATTTAATTTTTCAAATCCTACTAGTAAAAAACTGTTACCAAATGGAGAGCCTGGCCTAACTTTTTTACTATAATATACACTTTGGAGTGTTTTTATTCTAGTAGTGTATAAAGTCCTCCGAGTAATGTCGATAACAGGAGGAAGAGTTAAAAACAAAATTTTAGGATGTAGCACAATATAGCTCTGAAAGCACTAAACAAAGACTTTTACTAACATGTGGCATACTTAACAGAATTTATCTTAGCTTATAAATTATATATCAGATTATGAGGTTAAAATACCATTATTTTATTACTCTGATTTCTAATGTATTCACTATAAATGGAGTATCACTATAATTATGGTCATTAAATTAGATTATTAGCTCCTATAATATAACTGGGTTATTTAATTAATTTCAATTTATAACACTTTTCGCAGTGTGTTGATAACGTCTATTAAGAATCTTGAGATATAACTCTCTTCCAATATACATTCGATTAATGGTTATTCATATTATTTGTGAGTCTTCAATTATACAGTCTATTCAATTTTTGACTGTTACCATCATACTACAAAATTAAAAATATTACATTTTGTTATTTGTTTGATTTTCTGAGTTTCTTTAACTTTGAGAGATCTTATCCTTTTATCTCTAACATCTAGCACAACAGTATTTTTATTTCAACTGAGCTTAATTTAAGTTAGTAATTTTTGAAAATAGACTGACTCTATCATTAATTATTATATACTTGATATATTTTAATTTATTTATAATTTTTCTCATCCGATTAAATTATTTATTTTTATTACTTTGAGTATTTATATTACTATATTATTTTTTTGTATACTCAATTATTATTATTATTATTATTTATTATGAGATTTATTATTAATTAATCATCTTTATATTATTCATTTTCAATCGCTAAATTATATTTATTGTATAACAAGCGATATTTGTATGGAAAATGAATTTGTTTGAAATGAAATTTTTTATTAGATTTCTAAGAAAATTTTTCAAATGGTCCCTTATATTAATAATAACCTATGCCCGGATATCGAATGATATTACAGACCTTCTCATCCATGTATGCAACAGTGAGGTGTGTGGCTTCTCGAGTTTCGTGTATACGAGAAAGAAATATACCCTGTCTTTTACTAATATAAGAGATTTAGAGTCACGACTCCTTCTTTATTTCATAAACATTTTTCTCTTTGTGAGTTATTATTCCTTGCGCCACCTAGATGTATTTATCAAACCAATTGGCCGGTCTTTCTAGAGAGTGTATAATAGCCCTTTGCACCCACACCTCTTTTTCGAGTAATTAAGTGAAGGTAATGAGGGTTGCGACCTCCTCTCTTCTCATTAAACACTTTTGGAGATAATTACTTGATCTTATGCGACGATAGCCTGTCTGAATACTACCATATTTGTTAAACATATATCCTTTAGGATTATGCATCAAATCAGAGTACATCTCTACATGTAGAATTCATTGTTGTAATGTGTCGTATAAGTCACCTGTGTTGGCGTCAATGTCTCCAGGCCCATTTTTATCCCATTACTAATATTATACTAGTCTGCTTGTTACTGGGTATAGTTTCTGTTGTCTGCAGCGTATATTTCTATTCTTGTATATAATGAAGTATTAAACGAGAGAAAACAACTGTAAATATAGAAACCGGTTTATTTTTTTCTTACCATAACATCTTGAACGCACACGCTTAGTTTATGTATTTTTTCCTCGGTATTCATACTCACATTCGAATGCTGTCTATTTAAATCACTCAATCGTGTTGAAGATTTCAAGTGTCTTTATAATATATGTTAGTTTATGATATTAATTTATATATTTTTTCTCTATGATTATTCTAACGTGTCCTTTACTATAGCAATCTTTCTAGCTGAATAAATTAATTCTGGAGTAGTGAGCGTGTACGGCTCCCTCTTAATCATATTCAACTGTAAGTTTATATAATCAGGGAGAGATATCATTTATTTTATTTAAAAAAGACATTTCAGTTACTCTAATTTTCTTTATCTAATAATCTAGTATGATATCTCTAGAATGAAGTTCGCTGGGTTCCCTCTACACTATTAATCTGAAGCTAGTAGTTGAATATGGTAAGGGAGAGAATAATTGTGTACCTTCTATGCATATTTGATAATAACTTTCTTATGTGCAATTAAATCTACACCTTTATTTTTAAACTCTCGAAACATCATGGTATAAGGGGATTAGAAGTTCTAATATCTTCTGACTATTTAAAGTACAACTCTAAATAACTGGAAGACAAAAAAACAATATTGAATATTTATTTATTTCGTATCTATTTTGGATTTTACCTACTATTTATCTGAGTCTTGATTTGCTACCATGAGCTATTTTGATCTCTGATATACATACTCATATAATTTTTTATTATCCACTTTTGAACTTGAGGACAATACATTTTAGGATAGAAGACTGTAAGTCCTTGTATAGTTGATTGTTCCCTATCATCCAAAAGTATTCGCATGCGAATTCTCATTACTTGATATCCATAATTAATTTGATTTAGGGATTTATTTCAGCTTTCTTTTTACCTAACAATTTTCTATGCATCAGATAATAATTTTTGTAATTTGATCGAGCAAGTGGTTCAGCTATTAACGAATTTATTTTGTTTCTTGGAGTCATTTAACAGTAGTAAAACTTTTAGTATTAATAGATAAGAATTTTTCTAAAAATTTTCTATTTAATACTATAAAGAGAAATTTCCTATAACTTTTCTAGTTTAATTTTCAAATTTTCAGAATTTTGATCAGAAAGTGTAATAGAATAATTAAGATAATCACAAAATTTAATATTTTTTAGTGCTTAGATATTTTTCACCTCTGCTATACATTTCTCATTGTGTGATAGCCTAATATACCAATTGGGATATGGACGATCTATGATAATATTTTCGTTTTATCTTATTTATTTTGTTCAAAATACTTTTGTTTGCCATTTGCTAATAATTTCTTTCCTGTCTCATAATAATTATATTAATTTGTGCACGGTATAGGATCTGACGTCATTAGTTTTCATATTGGAACCAAGTTATATATTTCCTTTTATTTATTTAATAAATTCATTGCTAAACATATGTGAGATCGAAATTGAATCATTTGCCCCCGTGTTAGTACTGTTTGATATTTGAGATTTATTTGGTACATCATTTCATGCTTGATATTTTAGGGTCTTTAACCCCTTATTATTTTGAGGTCAATTTAGAACAATACGAATTGAACCGGGAACCTCTGCAATTAGGGTCGTCGGGTTTGAGTTCATGCTTCTCAGTAGTTTATTAATCAGAACCGGATCTCAGGTATCAGCAAGATGTGCTCTTGAATTGGTGAGAAAATTATACATAAAGTGAGTTATTATTCTGGCGTTACATCTAGGTAGAATTTTGGGTGGCCTGTCCGGCAAGAGCTTTAGTTTTTTTGTTAACTCCATATAGAGTAGTATTAAATTCTATTCTAATAGATAATGATAGAGTAATGTAAATCTTATTTTATTTGGGTAGAATACGTCGATTAACACATTATGTATTAAAGAACTATTTAATATAATTTTGGAGAGAGGAGAGGATAAACAGCTATTAGCCAGGAGAGAGGAGTGTTGACTACTGGGTATTCTTCATATATGCTAGTCCCCAGGACCCACATGTCATTATTGTATTCAAGGAATTCGATTTTTCTCTAGCGTAATTTTCCACTTGGAATACTTCAACTGTCTAGGAAATCGATTCAGTTCAACTCAGTTTTTATTAACTTTTCGTGTTTTTAATTATTGATATATATATATATTAATATATATATATATATATATATATATATATTATATATATATATAATATAATTATATATATATATATATATATATATATATATATACTATATATATATATTATATATAATATTATATATATCTATATATATATATATATTATACATATTATATATATAATATATATATATATATAATAATATATATAATATATATTAATATAATATTATATATATATATATATATATATATTACTATATATATATATATATATATATATTTATACCGTAAGTTTGTCAAACTTAGTAGAAATTTTTGAGGTTAAAGACGGAGCTATTTGAGCGAAATAGTTCGTCAGATTTTCGATAGAAATATTTTTGTGACTAAGTGTGCAATATATTTGAAATAAAAAAAACTTCCATTGTGGCAAATATAGATTCATTGGTTGAATTATTTAAAGGTCTGGGATTAACTAGGGTTGATGCCGCTAATTTTTGTAGAGAAGAGAGATTTAAGGAGCGTGAGGCAGCAAAAGATGCTGAAGAACGCAAACTTGCTGCAGAACGAAAAGAACGCGAATTTGCTGCAGAACTAGAAGAACGCAAAATCGCAAAAGAGTTAAAAGAACGTAAACTTTCAATAGAAGAACGTAAACTTATAGCAGCGAAAGAAGCCGATGAACGTAAACGTATAGCAGCAAAAGAACTAGAAGAAAGTAAACTTACAACAGCAAAAGAAGCGGATGAAAACAAAATTGCAGCAGAAGAACGCAGAGTCGCCGCCGAAAAGGATGCAAGAGAACATGGGGAATGCATGCTACGGATGCGGATAGATGATGGGAGAAAATCAGCGTCAGCATGAAGTTTCAATACCATGCCTTACAACCTTCTCCTACAAGTACAGGCAATACCTACAACAAGCTTCCAAAATTGAAGTTACCACCATTTGATGAAAAGTAAATAACATATAGGAGTATTTGATACTTTTTGAAAAGCAGGCAGTAGCTAATGAAATACCGAAGGAGCGGTACGCTATTTTTGGGATCGCTGTTAACTGGCAAAGCAGTCAGCGTATATAATGAATTAACTCTGGAAGACTCTTCTAAGTTTGATGTTTTGAAGAAAGCTCTGTTTGTGCATTATGACCTGACGGAAAATGGCTATAGGTCGAAATTTAAATCAATTACCTTTCAGAATGACGATAACCCAGCAACATACATGAAGAAAATTCTTGATGCAATCAAAAAGTAGATATCGGCTGCTGAAGTCGAGGAGAAGGTAGATGAACTCTTGAAATTTTTTGCTATAGACAAATATTTGTCAACGATTCCTAAAGAAATTGCAATTTTTCTAAAAGAACGTAATATGGAAAAGATCATAACAAATTCTAAAAATTATTTACATGCACACAGGTTGAATTTGAAACGGAATTAGTCACGGAAATGATAACCTCAAAAATATAAGAAATAACGAATTATATACAGGAAATAAATATCATAACAAGCCAGCACCAAGTAACACCAACGCCAGTAATAATTCGAATGAGTCGGCTAAAGTTGCACAGAGCAACAATTTGAAAAGGATTCAGTTAGAACTCAAACTGAATCAAGAGAAACAGTTGTTTGTTACAGATGTCACAAACCCGGACATATTGTTAAGAATTGTCAAGCATCACTCCAGAACTACAGTGGCAGGTGTTTCAATACTCCTTATCGGCATCAGAAATCAGACCCAGGTACTACTGTTGCAGCCATTAATATTACTGAGAAAAGGGACATCCCTGATGATGTATCTTCTAAATAAGATGTTGCTAAGATAATAGAGGTTTGTTCCATAGGTGATGCTGATGATAATCCCCATCATTTACCTGTGGTAAACGGATATGCCAATGGATATTATGTCCGATGTCTTAGAGACACTGGTTGTAACGGAACAGTACTAAGGGAGAAGTTTGTTCCGAAGGAACTTTACACAAGAGAATATACTAATATGAGGCTACTAGACAACACCGTAAAGTGTGTTTCACTAGCAAATGTGGAACTATATGCACCATATTACACCGGAAGAACTAAGGCAGTAATAATGCCGGACGTGGTGTATGTCTGATTCTAGGCAATATAGAGGGAGTATTACCTCCTGATCAGGCTGATGTCAAGTGGGATAGGTCTAAGGACAGTAGTCTCTGCGCAAAGCGCGCAAATCAAACTCACGAAGAGTTAGAATCCCAGAACATCGTTAGGGCAGAAGATATTACGCCAGATAGCGTAGGGAGCGACAGCGCAACGCTGGTCACTCACAAGAAGAGTCCTGATTATGATCATTACACAGTTGAGGCATTAGAAGAGAAGAGGGAGCCACAAATGGATAGTAGCACCACTGAAGAACCTCTTGCAGAAGATCACAGTGTAAGTACCCATTGTATAAAAGAAAAGAGGGCCGGCGAAAACTCATTCGAAGAAAATACTGCTGATTTATCGAAAGATCACACATGTGATGAAAACCCGAGCATTGCTGCTCCGGGTGATACATTGTCGGGTCAGGACAATGATAAATTAGAAAATCTTATAAAAGATAGAGAAGAGTTTACTGCAAAGCGGCAAAGTGATCCTACTCTAAAGAGATTGTGGAACTCCATAGAAAAAGAAGAAAGGAAATACCTAGTTATAAATAGGTTATTGTATAAAAGGATTATTGAAAATAACATTGAAAGAAATGTTTTGGTAGTATCGAAAAAGTATCAAAACCAAATTTTAAGTATTTCTCACGTTGAAGTTTTTAGGGGACATAAGGGTGTGAAGAAAACGTAAGGTAAACTTTTACACCACTTCTATTGACCAAACTTATATCAAGTTGTTACCCGCTTTTGCTACTCGTACGACATTTGTCAACAGACGTGCCCAAAGGGTATAGTACCTCGAGTACCATTGTCTTTGATGCCCATTATCGAAGAACCATTCCAGAGGGTCGTCATTGATCTGATTAAACCCATAATTCCTCCATCTTCTGAAAGAGATCAGTATGTTTTAACCCTTGTTGACAGCGCGACCAGGTACCCTGAAGCAAGACCACTTAAAAGCATATCAGCTCAGAAAATAGCTGAAAGTCTGTTGAGCATTTTTATGCGGTTGGGTGTTGCCAAAGAAATTCTCTCAGATAATGGAGCCCAATTCACTTCACTGCTAATGAAGGATGTAGCAAAGATGTTAAACATCCGACAGATACATTCTAGTGTTTTCCATCCTAAGACTCAAGGAGTTACAGAAAGATTTAATGGAACTTTAAAAACTATGCTGAAGAATAAATTCATTGAGCCACTTTTGTTCGCTTATAGAGAAGCACCCAGGAATCCACAGGATTCTCACCACTTGAACTACTATATGGAAGATCAGTAAGAGGACCCATGCATATTCTACAAGAATTGTGGTCAGGAGACATAGATCATGAACAAGCGAAGACCACATATAAATATGTGTTTGATCTATAGGAACGCTTGAATGGGACTCTACGAATAGCATGGGAGAACTTAGCACGTGCTCAACTCAAGCAGAAAAGATATTATTAAAAAAGGTCCAGAAATAGAACCTTAAAAGTAGGAGAGTTCGCTTTAGTTCTTATACCTACATCTCATAACAAGATGTTGATGAGATGGGTCGGACCCTATGAAGTGATTGCTCCACATGGTATAGATAACTACAAGATAAAAGTCGGAGATGTGGTGAAAACATATCACACAAATTTGCTCAAGAAATATATCTCCAGGGAAGATGAATGCATTGAAGTAGGAAATGAAGATCAAGAAGTTGTAGCTTCGGCAATTCTCTGGGAAGATGAGAATGAAAAGGATATATCTGTGCCCTACTATGGACTCCACCATCTAAAGAAATGAAAGTTTGCGATTCAATTTTAGAAAAAAATGAAGACAGAGCTTATGAATGTTTTGGAGCCGCATAATGATATATTCACAAATATACCTGGAACAGCACGTCAAGATCAGCATGTGATAGATCTGACCGACGATAACCCAATCAGGATTAAGCCCTATGTTTTGCCCTACAACACCAGAACAGAGTAAAAACAAGGAAATTGATAAACTGCTTAAGATGGGAGTCATTGTAAAGTCTACCTCACCGTATGCAGCGCCTGTGGTGGTAGTTCAGATGAAAGATGGAACAAAAAGGGTTTGTTCTGATTATCGGGCCTTGAACAAAGTGACAATATTCGATTCCGAACCAATGATGACAACGCAGACGTTGTTCACTAAATTTGCAGCCGACAGATACTACTCCAAACTTGACCTTCCGAAAGGGTATTGGCAAATCTCTATAAGGAGTGAAGATTCCTATAAAACAGGATTATCCACTCAAGACGGGCATTATCACTATGTAAAGTTACCATTTGGTATGGTAAAAGCCGGTGCAACTCTGGTGAGAGCCATGAGAAGAATACTGGACGAAATTCACGATGTCGATTTTTATATCGGTGATATCATCATCCATTCCCCGACCTGGAATCGCCATTTGGACACGATTAGAATTGTTCTAAGAAGATTGCAAGAAGAAGGATACACTATCCGCCCATCAAAGTGTGAGTTTGCATCATCGAGCGTAGAGTTCCTTGGTCACCAGATTGGGGACGGGATAAAAGGTCTACATAATGAAAATGTAGAGAAAATACTTACTACCGCGATTTTGTGAAGGGCTATGCGGAGATAGCATCCCTTTAACAGAATTAACAAAGAAGGAAGAACCGACAAAGATACGATGGAAGAAAGAACACCAGGAAGCCTTCGACCAACTGAAGAAAGCCCTTTCATCGAAACCAATCTTAAGAATGTTTCAACTAGAGAAGGTATTTACATTACAAGTAGACGCTTCTGACACTACTCTAGGATACGTCATATTACAAGAAGATGACGGAATCTTACATCCTGTAGTTTATGGAAGCAAGAAATTGTCACCGACACAGCAGAGATATTCTTTCATCGAGAAGGAAGCTCTGGCTATTGTGACTGGGGTCAAAAAGTATGAACCATATTTGTATGGGAGTGAGTTCATACTCCAGTCTGATCACCATCCTTTAACCACCATGAATAAAAAGAAATATGAGAGTCCCAGAATTATGCGGTGGGCCTTATATCTTCAGAGGTTTAGGTTTTTAAACCAACACATCCATGGAAAGGACAATTTAATAGCCGACTATCTGAGTAGATCTGTAAACAACGGAAGATTGGACGATATAATCGACTCTCAAGAAATAAATTGTAATCATTCTCAACTCTCCATGCAAAAAAAAGAATGAAATAAAGAAATTTGACCCATCAGGTAAATTACTTAAGAGAGGGAGGTAAATGTGACGCTGGATCATTCTCATAATTGTATGTAGTCTCCATTTGGCTTTAAAGGCCTTTCAAAAGTAGTATTTAACTTTGTTTTGACTCTATTTTCTCTTATGGAAATTATTCAGTGAGGACCCATCTCTTAAAGATTTGTACATATATTTATGCGAAGACATATATATATATATATATATATATATATATATATATATATATATATATATATATATATATATATATATATATATATATATATATATATATTATATATATTAATATTTTTTATATATATATATATATATATATATATGCTTACAAGTTTTATTTTTATTATGGAATTATTAATTTAAATGTAATAATAATAATAAATAATACGCAGTAGCTATTTGTATTGTTTTATAATAGTAATAGTAAAAAAAGTGTATTATTATTATTATTATTATTATTATTATTATTATTATTATTATTATTATTATTATTATTATTATTATTATTATTATATTATTATTATTATTTATTATTATTATTATTATTATTATTATTATTATTGTGTGTGTGTGTATTATTATTATTGTGTGTATTATTATTATTAGTGTGTGTGTATTTTATTATTATTTATTATTATTATTATTATTATTATTATTATTATTATTATTATTATTATTATTATTATTATTATTATTATTATTATTATTATTATTATTATTATTATTATTATTATTATTATTATTATTATTATTATGGTAACAAATATTTTTTGAAAAGATTTAATTTTTTAATTTCAAAAGAATTCTAAAAGGTAACTTTATTATATAATATGAATGTAATACAGACCTTACCGCTTGCATTGGTGCGGAGCTTCATTTGTATTTAAAAGATGTTTTTTTGATTTTTCTGCCTTTTCACATATTTTTTTTCTTGCCAGATGATTTAACAAGGTGTTCTAATTTAAGCCCCGCCCACTCTTTGTAATTAGAAGGTAGATCTTTTCCTCTAAAACCTTTGATAATATTTCTTTGCGCATTGCTGCTAAATTCAAATTTGCATATAATTGGTCAATAAAGTATCTATGATAATTCATTTAAGTATGTAAAGTCAAGTTTGTCATTTCTCCGGGATTTTATTCCACTATTTATCTAAGGTTGCTTGTTACTCTGTTGGTCTGGCAGACGATATTTTGTATATAATAATAATACGACGACGATAAGAATCCGTTTATTTATTTTCTTACATAAATTGTAGTAGTATGTATTTCGTTTTCTACTTTGATGTGTCTTGTTAAATATCGATGGTGAAAATCAAATGTTTTTAATATATTTTTTGATGTGAATATTTTTTTAATTATTTCAAGTGTCTTATATTTGTGGATATATCTGATGTACCTGAGATCCTCTAATATACAATAAGTTACATATTATTAGATACATTATTTTTTTTTAAAGCATTTCAAGTTCTTTATTTTTTTTAAATATTCCCTAAATGAACTTTTATTTTATTAGCAGTTAAAGTAATTTAGAAATTTGTGTCGTTACTTTTGCTAATAATTTTTGATTAAATAATTCTTTATTATTTAATCGAGAGTATTGGATTAGAAGTTTAATCTTGCTTTAGTCATAATTGAAATATTGAACGTTCATTTATTTTATTTCGTTAACTTATTAGTTCTTTTGCTAATAATTTTGATTGAATAATATTTATTTATTATTCAGTTGAGAATATTAGGATCAGAAGTGTAGACTTTGTTTAGTTGATAATAGTTCAAATATTCATTCATTTATTCATTTGGGTAATTTATTTCGTTTCTTTTTCTAACGATTTTTAGTCAGATAATATTTTTATTATTTGATCGAGAGTGTTAGTATTAGAATTTAGTTTGTTTATTTTGGGTATTAACAGTAGTATTTATTATTGAATATTAATTTATTTATTTTTTAAAATTATTTTATTTCCTTTTTAATATCTTTTCCTATAACCTTTCTTTTGTATGATATTCCTTATCACACAATTGGAATTATAGGATCAGATATTCATTATATTACTGCGACAACATTTAATATTTTAGTGCTTAGATATTTTATCCTCTGCTATACATTTTTTCTTGTATGATAGCCTCATCATACAATTGGAGGTATAGGATCGGATCTTATGATAATATTTTCGTTTTTATCTTATTATTTTGTTTAGATATATTTGTTATACTCTCCTGTCTCATAATAAATTATTATTTGATTGATGGTATAGGATCTGATGTAATTAGTTTTCTTATTGAAACCAAGTTATATATTTTTCTTTTATTTATTTAATAAATATTTTCTTATACATGTGTTATCGAGATTGAATCATTTGCATCGTGTTAGTACTGTTTGATATTTGAGATTTATTTGGTACAGCATTTCATGCTTGATATTTTAGGTCTAACCCTTTATTTTTTGATCAATTTAGAACTAATTCGGAGGACATAAACCTCCTGGTATATGCTATTTGAATTGGGTTATTGGTTTTAATAGTTTATACTCAAGTCCAATCTCAGATATCAGCTAAATTTGCTCTTGAATGGTGACGAACTATACTAAAGTGATTATTACCTGCTTAATATATTATATATATAAATATATATATAATATATTTATAATATATATATATATATATATATTATAATATATATATATATATATATAGAATATATATATATATATAATATATATAATATATATATATATATAATATATATATATATATACTTATATATATCAACACGAACACCTATAATTATATATATATATATATATATATAATATATTATATTATAGTATATATTATTGTAATGGTTGGGAACATGCTCAGTAGAATATTTGCAAGAAAAAGTCATTTACCCAAGTTAAAACACTCCCCCCCCCTCCCCCAGAAAAATTTTCCAGTCAGTTTGGTTACCACCATTAGACTTCCCCCTATATATGTATATATATATAAATACTATATATTATTATATATATAATAATATATATATATATACTTAATAACTAATTATATAATATATTATATATTACTATATATATATATATATATATATATAAATATATAGCTATATATATATATCATCAATAGTATAATATATATATATATAATATTATAATATATAATATAATATTATATATATATAATAGTAGTATATTATATATATATATATTATATATATATATATATATAAGTATATATAAACTTGGTTAAAATTTTATTAATTATTTTAAATGGTGCAAAATGCTAAATAATCTTGTAGTAATGTCAATTATTATATAGCCAGGCCTCACTGTTATATGAATATCAGAGATTTCTGCAAGCATATTTTTATTTATATTTTATTATTATTATAATATTATTAATATTTAATAATTATATTATTATTATTATTATTAATTATTATTATTATTATATATTATTATTATATTATTATTTTATTATTATATTATTATATTATATTATTATTATTATTATATATTATTATTATTATTATTATAATTAGTATTATTTATTATTATTTTAGTCATTGTTATTATAACTATTATTATATATTTATTATTATATTATTATAATTATATATTATTATATTATTATTATTATTATTATTATTATTATTCATTATTATTATATTATATATTATTATTATTAATTATATATTATTATTATTATATGTTATATTATTATGTTAATTATTATTATTATTATTATTATGTTTATTATAATTATATTAAATATATCTATTTTATTATATATAATATATGAATACATTATTAATTATATATTGATTATGTATTATTTATTATATTATTATTATTATTCCTACCATTTCAATAATAATAATAACAATATGTAGTAATTTATTTTATTTTAATAGTAAATATTTGGTTAAGAAATTCGGTAAAATTCATTTTCATTCATTTCATTTACTTATTTATTTATTTAAAAGCGAACTTGTATAAATATATTAAAGTGTGGACTTTTTTCTTATAGCAACATGTAACACAACTTTTCGTGAGAAAATTGTAAGTAATTAATTTCTTTTAATTGTATTTAGGGTTCAAGTTTTTAACCCCGCCTTCCTCCTGATGTATAGTAATTTTGTTAAAGAGATTGGAAACGAAAATGTAAAATTCGTTTAACACAATATAAATACGCAGGGTGTGATAATAAATTAATTAAATTACCTAAATTATTCAAAATGCAAAAAGTTAATTGAAAACACTCTGTTCTGGGATTCTTATTATGCAAATGTGAAAGTGGGTGATGTGGCGTCTATGTTATTTTGTCGTCTGTTAGATTATTAGATCTCATTTACAGTTAGCCTGGAAAAGCGTCTGCAATATTTTGCAATATTTGTTTAGTGTTATTGTGATGTTAAAGAAGCTTACCCGTTTATAATATTGTTGGAAAATTTTAAAAGTTTTATTCTTAAATATATTTTCGTATAATGTCGTAAAAGGTGTTTAAACACATGCAGATAAATATTATTAAGTTATTATTTTCTTGTTAATAGCTAAAAATTTATCTTACTTTTCTATATGCCATACTATATCGAACGAGAGCACTGCTGGTTCCAGTTTTTTCCCCATCTATGACGTCACAAAAGTTAAATGATAAATTAATTTTGGTTTATAATTATTTTTCTATGAAATAAATAGTTTTATTTAAAGTTATTTAACAAATTTTTTACTGGTTATTTCTCTGATTTCTTATTAAGTAAAACATAATATTTTTTAAAATAATATCTTTAAACGTGAACTTTAAAAATTTTAATAGTTTTTTTTAACACTAATAAATCTTTGAAAGTACTGCGTTATAAATATAATTTTTAAAAAGCATTAAAAGTACGATTATTATGAGATTAATATTTACATATACAGTTTTTACTTGCAAACTCGATGCACAAATTTTATTTTATGTATTTCATACACTTTTTCTTTAAATAATTATTATATATAATTATATATATAATATATATATAATATACTATATTAATATTATAAATATATATAATTATATATAATATATATATATATATAATAAATATATATATATATAATTATACTATATATATATATATATATATATATATAATATATATATAATAATAATATATTATATATATATAGATATATATAATTATATATATAAGTATATATTATATATATAATATAATATATATATATAATATATATATATATATATATTTATTATGTATATATATATATATTATATTAATATAATATAATATATATATATATAAATATATATATATTAATTATATATATATATATTATTATATATATATTATTATATAATATATTATATGTAGTTATATATATATATAACGTGTGTCACTTCATCACCAAAGCTATTTATTTAACATTGTTTCTAACTGAGCTATTTTATATTTTGAGTGTCATGAGAAATAACAGCAATTTTGTCTACCATATAAAAAAGAACCTTTTGCAATTTGATACTATCGTCCTTCATCATTAGAGTTTGGGTTTGTAAGGTTTTAAGGTTAAAATTATTTATGATAAAAGAATCAACAGGTCATTTTTTACATTCTCTATTGGTAAAGAGTCACTATCACATTAGGCAATAAATCTGGTAATCATTTGTGGGGTAATTATTTCAGCTGGGGGCCCTGGCCGAGAAGTAGATCTTCAAGTACGTGTTTCCAAAGTAAGTGTTGAAATAATATACCATTCCAAATATAGCATTACAACAGTCTTCTACATTATACAAAAAAATGTAATTATATTAGCTTTCCAATAAGTGTAGTTAATAAATAATTTAAGAAGATAGGCTCTAGACGGAGGCGTCAGTGTCCAGCAGGATGAGAGTATATGCGCCAAATATTGTGATGCTGATATTTAGTTTCGAACTGATTATGGCTCAGCAATCAATTCACTCTTCTAGTTTTCCGTTGGGGTAGGAGAAGAAGCTCTAAAGGAAGGATGAGACGACGGCTGCACCTGAATGTTAGATTTCTCCTGCCACTTGCTCCATGGCCTGCATGTCCTGGCCTGTAGTTCAAAGTAAATGTAAGCAACGACAGACGTGGGGTGTTTGGTTTTGACTATATGAACGAAGCCTTGGACGTATTCCTGTAGCCGATGTTGTCGTTGCTGGCGCTGCTTAGGACGTAGTCGCTTTGGTAGTCGTTGCCGTGGACACTGCCATGACAGGAGAGGATGAAATCAAAACAACTATATCATTTGCTAGTTCACTAAGTTGTTCAAGACTAGATGTTATTTGTGCAGCTAAAGTTGGTCGAATGTTGGTTAGAAGAACCTTCAAAAACTGCATTTTGATGATATCTTCTCCAATCTTCAATTTGGTACCATAACGAAGCATTTCTCGTAAATGAAGGGAAGGCTTACTACTGTAAGCTTGCTTGGACATAAATTCGTTGAATAATTTCGTTTTACTCTTCTCTTTGATGGCAATGATTGCTGTCTCCAGCGGAGTGTATGCCTGAGCATCAAGTTCTGCAGAGGAGATACGATCCATGACATATGTTGGGAGCTGGGAAAGAGTGTGGAAGTACTTCGTCCTCTCCGAGGTTATTTTTCCAAGGTTAAACTGTGCCTCTAAGATTTTGAACCAAGTTATACCGGAAGTCTCGGAAAACTCGGGAGGTTTTACCTTGATTCCGACGATGGTCTCACTTTCTTCTGTTTGGGGCCGATGTATTTCTTCGTTGTCAAGAACTATCTTCAGAGAGACAGTTTCTTGTTCTTCTGCTTGTAAGAAACGTCTACTTGCTAGGAACTTTCGTTTGAAAAGGAACTAATACTGAAGAGGGTGTTCAACTTCTGTTTTAGTGAAAATGCTTCTGGAGAGGGTGTTCGACTTCTTGGGCCACCAATATAAAGTGAGAGGAGATGTTGGTCACTATTTCTTTACTTCTTCTTCCACTTCACGAGCTGTAGCTGATGGTGTTCCTTTAATAGCTCTTTGTATTAGACTACGTTTATAAGTTGAGGGGCCTAAAAATCTACAAGTACATGGTATTTTCATATTTCTCTTGTTAAAGCCGTCTTTTTCACTAACAAGTGGCTATATGAGACGCTTTGATTCGCACTTCGAGGCTAATGAACCACCAACCAAGTATTTATAACCCTTATATAGTTATCTCTTTTAAAAGCAGGGTGTAAAACTCGTTTTGGTTCTGATCACATTTCTTTATTAAAAATCGTCATTACTATTACACATCAAGTCGCTGACATGCTACCAATTTAATTTGCCTACATCACTAGAAAGTATAAATATTTACTATTATACGTAAATCTCTGGAACACATATAAATAAGTTCCGTTTTCCTTCTCACTTCGAAAGTTTAAAAGCCAGCCACCCGACGAGTTCAAAAAATGCGGGAACCAAAAGATTTACCCAAAAGATTTTAAAAAAAAAAAATCACAAATTACATAAAATCGCAAATCAATTATACTACAAACTTGCCACAATTTTATTACATATTATGTGGAAATTTTTTTATAATAAAATGCATTTTACGCTTTCAAAGAGTGAGAGAGAGAGAGAAGAGGAGAGAGAATACAGAGGTATGAGAGGAGAGAGAGAAGAGAGAGAGAGAGAGAGAGAGAAATGTTTGCGTGAGCAAAATAGCGCCCAAAATCATAGATTATATGTGCGCACAAATTTCACAAAGATACAAGTTATTTATATAACTAAGATAATACAAATTGTAACACAATATCATATTATAAATGAGATGTTATTTCAGCACAAAATTAAATGATAATGATATTCAAGAAAAAAGCTTTAAAATTCAAAGACTTGGTCGTCCAAAAGTGATTAAAAAAAAGCTAATAGAAATACCGAATATTTTTTTCTGGTTTTGCAGAAAATGGAATCTAACATTGACTCAAGCATTTTTAAAATGACAATATTATATAGGGAGGGGGGTACTACATATATATTGAAATCTCTTTTTAATACTATATTATATACCTTTGGAAGAGCTTGATGGACAATACTATAAATCCGTTAACAAAATTTGAAAAGGATGCTTGGTTAAGTACTAAATCAAGTATCCATTTCTGATGTGGTTTAGGTAATTTAAGAAAAAGTTTAAAAAAATATCAGTATATTTTAGAAGGCTCATTGTAAAGCTTTATAAAGTTTGCAAATAAATCAAATTTAGTATAATATTAATGCATTTATACTTTAAGAAGACCTCTAATGTGACTACTTCATACTCAGAAGAAAAAATTGTTTCAAGCAAACTAAATATGTGAAACGATACACACACACATATTATATATATATATATATATATAATATATATATATATATATAATATTCTAATATATATATATTATATTAATATATTAATACTATATAATATAGTATATATATATATATATAATATATATATATATAAAGACTGGTAGATTTTATGCAAAATTTGATGACTCATATGAAAAGATTTAAGTATCCTTGAAATTAAGCTTGTGGCTGTGCATGTAAGTAAATACACAGAAAGAGATCTCTAATATTACTGGTAATAAAATTGAAGGAAGGAAGAAAGGGTGTTACTTCGAACCTCAAACAAAATATTCCCACACAGGCATTCTAATGCATAAAAGTATGCCCACACAAGGGACTTGGTGGGGAATAATGGAAATAATTAAATCTTGTCTTTCGAGTTTGGTAAACTAAGATTCAATAATTCCGTTGATACTCTGAAAATTTCCCTCTAAAAGATTTTATATCAATTCAATCCGAACAGCAGGTTCGATCCCTTACATTGGTTGTATTAGAGTGCAACAAATAAATTAATATTTTAAACTTGTAGCTAAATTAGATAAGGATCCCAATATATATATATAATATATATATATATATATATATATAATATATAAATAATATATATTATATAATTATATAATAATATTAATAATATATATGGTGAAGATAGCCATAGTTAAAAAAATCTAATATTTTTTTAAAACTATTCGATTTTTATATGAGTATGAAGCAACTCTGCCCACATGTTATTAATAAAAAGATTGTGTGTGGATATATTTATAAGAAACGTTATTCGGTGTTTCATATATTATTTCTTTACGTTCGAAAAAATAAGTGAGGTTATGATAAGTTTGTTAAGTAGACCAGATTATATTTAACAAAATTTATTATTAAACTAAACTTTAAGGGTCCTACACCGAATTTAAACATAAAAAAAATTTGGTGGAGTGAATATATTTATTTATGAGAGAGATTTCGCAGGTCTTTTTTTAGTCCTCTTACATTGAGAGGAGAGATATTAAAAAAACCGATTACGGAAAAAATCGACCCTTCGTCATATACTTCGCTTAATTCTCAATATTACCAACACATATATATATATATATTATATATATAATATATATAAATAAATATATATATTATATAATATAATATATATATATTATACGACATAATATATATATATATATAGATATATATATATTACATATAATAATAATATAGTATATATATATATATTATCGATTATATTATATATATACTATATATATATATATAATATATATATATATAATATATATAATATATATATATATATATATATATATATATATAATATATAATAATATAATATATATTATATAATATATAATATATGCTTACATATCGGAAAAGAGAAGTAGTAGAGAATATGACACAAGTCGAAAAAAGAAAGCCCCCTTACCGCCCCCTTCTATACCTATTAGTGATAACTCTTCGCCACTCAGAAAAATCCACCCTAGAGCTCACGTGACCGCACGGATCCTACTATGGCATAATGTCAAGTGTAGGGTTCATCCCCTGCCCAGGTGGCCACAACCATGCCCCCTCACAAAAACCTCGCCATTCACTCCTATTATGCACCTTTTATTCTCGCCTCTGCCAAATCTCACATTTCTCTCCTTCGAGACATCGTTTAATTACGTTCAATCGAACTTTTTTCTTACCGGTCTCCTAGGCGGTCGATTCCCAACACCACTCACCACTATACATCCCTAACCCAACCGACTGTCATCATCCTTTCCATATGACCAAACCATCTCATTACACTTATTATATATCTCTCATTTACCCCTTCTTCACACAACATAACTCTTCAACTTTTCCCATTTTACAATTTCGTTTCACACCTAACACGCCCCATAAGATTGTGTCAATCTGAACGCATTGAACTTTAGATCTATACCTCTTATTTCATAGACCATAGTCTCACTATATACATTAAAAACAAGTAACAAACAAAATCATGAAGAACCATAGCGCACTCAAGACTTACCCTCTTTACATTCTTCAACTTTTTTTAACTTCTACCATCTCTTTATCCTCCATTTCACAACTTTCCTCCTGACAGTCCACATCATCTTTCAATTTTAATCTAACATTATATCTAAATATTTTACTAACTCCATCTCCTTGTACTAGACTCCTCATTACCTAGTGTCTAACGTTTAAATATTTTAGGATAAAATATTGGGATGAAAGGAGGAACGGATGATAGAGGTGTAGTAACGAAATTTATTATTCGTAGCAAGATGGATGTGTTCCATCTCAGAGTCTGTGTCAGTGACTTGGCAAAGAATCTTGAATAGCTACTGTTTACATGAGTATTTTACAGTGTTAATGCATAGTAGTTGGACTATGTTGTGTTAATGAGGTATAGATCTAAAGTTCAATGTGTTCAGATGGACAATCTTAGGGCGTGCTAGGTGAGAAAAGAATTGATAACATGAGAATGAAACGTATTAGAGCAATTATGTGGTGAAAAAGTTAGTAAATGAGTAATAAATGAAAAAGTATCTGAGATTCTGTGTCATTGGCAAAGATGAATGACAGCCGGTTTGTTAAGCGGTATAATATGGGAGTAGTTGGAATCGGGACCGGCTGGGAAACGCAAGAAAAAAAGTGTGATTGATCAACAGTAACGAATGCTGAAGAGAGAAATGTGGTTTGGCCAGAGAGAATAAAGGTATAATAGAATGAATGGGTTTTTTGAGTGCATTGTGTGGGTCCACCATGACCAGGGGATGAACCCTACACTTGACGAATATGCCATTATTGACGGCATCCTCCGCTTGTCCCATGAAAGCATCTAGGGTGCATTCTGAGGCCGAAGAGTTCTCACTAATAGGTTAGAGGGAAGCGAAGGCTGGCTTTCTTATCCGGGCTGTGTGTCAATCTTCTACTATTCTCTTTCCCGATAACATGTAACGCATCCATCTTACCCCAGTCTTTGGAAAAAAAGGAAGATAATGATGATAGTATATAGTATATATATATAATATATATAATAATTATATATAGTAATATATATATATAACTATATATAATATATAGGATATTAATATATATAGTATATATGTATAATTATATTTATATTTTCTATATATATATATACATAAATATAATATAGTAGATATATATATATATTAATATATATAGCCTATTTAACAGTATATAGTAGTATATTCTTATGAGATATTATATATATATATATATAATATATATAGCTAATATAATATATAGTTTATTTATATATATATATATAATCAATATACATATAATATATTATATATATATAATTTAATAATACTATATATATATATTATCACTAATATCTATATATATACTATATAAATATATATTATATATATATATATATATTATATATATATATATATACATATTATCATATACATGTAATATATATATATATACTATATATATATATTATATATATACTATATTATTATAAAATAATATCATATATATATATATATATATAAATATATATAATCATCATCATCATCATCATCAGCACCACCCACCTTACCTGGTCCTTTTTCCCCCCACCCTCCTCCCGATGCATCAGTTGATTAGTAGAAGAGTAAGAAGCAAGTCGAAAAGAAAGCCCAGTTTACCGCACCCTATATGCCCTTAAGTGAGAACTCGTCGCAGTCAGAAAAATGCACCCTCAAGGCTTCACGGACTGCGACGAACCCTCGTTATAGCATCTTGTCAATGTAGGGTTCATCTCTTGGCACAGGTGGGCCACAACCATTTCCCTTCACAAAACTCCGCCCTTCACTCATAATATGCACCTTTCATCTAGCCTCTGCCAAACTCACATTCCTCTTCCTCAGGCATCATTCCTTTTCTGACTCAATCCACTTTTTCTTCTATCTCCAGGCCGGTCATCCCTGGCACACTCGTATCACTATATATCACTCAAACCAACGCCTTTTTTCCATGGTCTTTCCACCAATGAACATAACCATTGCTCAATCTACTTTTCATTTTTCTCTCATCACTCTTTCTTCACACCACACAACTCCCTAATGCGTTCATTCCTCATTTTATCAATTCTTCTTACACCTAACACTTTTTATATTAATATAATATATACTATATATAACTAGTATCTCAAAAATCATCATATAATACTAATATGTAATCAACCACTATACAACAACATATAACTAAATATATTATATATTATATTATATATATTATAGGTATATATATATATATACTGCAATATAGTAAACAATGTAGAATTAGTTATAAAATTCAATTTATTAATTTTATTTGTACCTGTTATGCTCAAAGAAGTTTCTCTTCCTAAAGATCTTTGAGAAAAATGAGACAGAAAGCGTGTCGACATTCCATATTCTGGACAAATTGCTCTAATTCTATTCGCCTCTTTCGCTAATTCAATAAAATTGTTACATAAAATGCAA
The DNA here is from genome assembly GCA_015478945.1 of Trachelipus rathkii. Lineage (NCBI taxonomy): Eukaryota > Metazoa > Arthropoda > Malacostraca > Isopoda > Trachelipodidae > Trachelipus > Trachelipus rathkii. The sequence continues at coordinate 76,764 of JABUQX010040813.1, forward strand.
CGAAAAGCTACGATGTTCAGATATTTCCATAGGTGACTTTTAAAATGAAATAAAAAATTTGCTTCAATTACACATTTTTCTAAGTGAATTATCTTGCATCTTATTTTCGTGTCATATTTCGTAATCCATAATTCATTTTCTTAAGGAGGTTTGAAATTGTCTTTGTTGAAAAAGTTTTTCTATATGAGATAAATTTTAACCGCTTATTTATGTAAGTTTTCCTTTTAATTTGTTCACAGGCAAACAAAGCACGCTTGTTCTTTCTCCACAGTTGTCCAATATTTAAACTTGCCATCATTTCTCGAGTCATTAGAAATTCACCTAATGTCGCTAATATCAAGCCTTCAGCTTCTTTGACGAATGTAGAATCATTTCTCAAAAGAATTATATCTGCAACAACAAATTCTTGTGTTTTTGTAAGAAACGTTCTAATTACATTTAAGAATTTTATGAAGGACAACTGATGCCCGTTTATTTTTGTGAAGTACAAAGCCGGTAATCTAAAATCAGTGTCGATGAAAATTTTAAAATATCTAGTGCCAAAAACAAGCTCACACCATGGAAATAATTCGTGGCAAAACGAAAGCGGAGTATTGCTGTCATTCCTATTGTAGTTTATCTGATATGTTCCTGGTAAAACTACTTGCGATAGTTGTTTCCCATGTATTTCATTCCAAAGTTGGTACATCCAAAATGGGTTTGTTTCCAAGCAAGAAGATAGCAATATTTTATCACCAACTATAAAAGCAGTCCAAATAAACAAGCATTTAGGAATATTAGAAAGATTCTGCTGTATCAAAATCGGATGAAATTTCTTTCGCAACAGAAAGTCTAATCAAGTAAAATCCAGATGATTTTCTCACGTGTAGTAGCTTTTACTGGTCTAACCGAACTTCCTTTCGGATTTTTAAGCCATATTCCAATCCACATGAGTTTCATTAGAATAAAAACTATTAAAGCTTTCTAAATTCCACCAAGCTATTCGGAATAATAACTCATGTTTTTGATTTTCAGAACCATTTTGAACTATTGTTAAATTTTACACTTAAACCAGGCAAATTAAGACGACAATCTGAAAATTATATATATATTGATATATATATTAAATATATATATATATATAATATATATATATATATTATATATATATATATATATATAATATATTATATATATACTATATACGTATAATATACTATATTAAAATATTATTATATATAAGATAATTATATAATAGAGAGAGAGAGAAATCAGAGAGAAGAGACAGATAGAAAGTTAAGCATAAATAAATAGCGAGATATGAGAGCAGTAATAATGATAGATAAGAGGACAGATAGATAGATACGATAGAAGGTAAGAGATAGAGACAGATATATTCAATAATAGACAGACAGATAGAGAGAGAGATAGATACAATAGATAATAAAAAAGACATAAAGGTTTAATAAGTAAGAGATCATAAGAGAGAACAGATAGATAGATAATAACTGCATATTTAATTCTTTATATCGTAAACAAGAACATTTTTAACAATGTAATTAAAAATAAAAAATCCACAAAACTAAAATAACAATAAATAATATGTAGAAATCATCTTCAAAGAATCTCTCTACTTTGTGTAAACAAATCAGCTTTCAGATCAAATCTATGAAAAAATATTTTGAAACGTTGTATTTTGATTGAAATATTTTTTTCTATATTTCTCAACCAGTCTACCTCTAATCAATAAGGATCGATTCTTATCAATAAATTCACATGGTTTATTAAATAGCCTAAAAACTGTGCATAATTTCATATAATTTAGATAGATAGATAGATAATAATAGATAGATAATAGATAGATAATAGATAAGATAATGATAAGATAAGATAGATAGATAGATAGATAGTATATAATAGATAGATAGATAGATAGATGATAGATAGATAGTTATATTATTTACCTCCTTTCCCCAGGTTAGGAGTTAGGTATGTACCATACATCGAAAACAGAGAAGTAGTAGACGCTCATGACCGTCCCCTTTATACCCTTAAGTGAGAACTCGTCTCAGTCAGATAAATCCACCAAAGGGCTTCCCGACTCTGCGACGAGCCCTCACTGTGGTATCTCGTCAATGTGACTATGTGAGGGAGCAGTGACAAACTATACGTAGAACCTTTTTTAAAGGCCTGTGATTGGTTGTTGGGAATATGACGTCATTAAGCCCCTCCCATTTTATTAAGCCTAACTTATCGTTTGCCTAGTTGGTACTCGTCTTTATTATTACACCCTTTACTCGCCTTTATTGTTTGTCTATAAAAAAAATTCGAAGCAATTTTTTTTCATATCCTCTACATAAAAAAGGAATATATATAATATATACAGGATATATAGAAAATATATGTATATTCTATATATCTATTTCACAAAATCTATATAATATATATAAGAGATTATTATTACTTATATATATAATGATATACTATATATATATATATATATATATATATAATATATTATATATATAGCATATATATATATATATATATTAGATATAATAAATAACTATAATATTTTATTTCCTACTATTATGTATATATATTTTGTAAATAATTTATATATTATATATATTGTATAATGTAAAATATATTATATCGTATAATTTTTATATATAGGGCTTTATTAACATATATCTAATATAATATTCTATATTCTAATGATATCTTTTTTATACATTTATATATATATATTATTCCATGTTATGTAAAAATGAAGTTATTTTTTTACAAAATGTGTTTTTCAGATAGGACTTGAACACAGTAATAAGCCGCAAAGAAGGCAAAAAAGCATAAGGCAAACAGCATAGCGGGGTGAGGAGGCTCCTCGGGGTTAGCTTGTATCCATATTGAAGTTTATACCCTATGGATCATCGAATTAAAAAATCACAGTTTTTTATTAAAAAAAAAATAATGAATCAATTTTATCTATAAATAAAATAAAAATATGTAAAACAAAAAACAAATCTCTGACAATAAAGTAACACAACTTATGAAAAAAAATAAAAAAATATAATTGCTATTAAAAGTTTTTCTTTTTCTTGGATTCCGCAAAAAATTTTTGTTCGCGAGTAATATTGCGCAGATGCTGGGTGTACTCGTGGTTCGCGCCGGGAGCGCGCACCGTCGCATCGCGTCGGCCTTCACGTGACCCGTTAGAGAGGTGCAGCCGCCTTTCTCGGCTGCGCACTCTGTGATTTTTCTTATGACTCTAGCTCCAGCACAGGCTTGGCCTCCGGCTCCAACACTGGGCATACAATGACTCGGCTGCTACTCCATATGGGAATTCTTCTTCTTACTCCATCTTCTTATACAGCCCTCCGTCTTTATCTGTTACGCAACCCATTTTTTTCTAGAGGGTCCTACCCTGGGGTCTCTCTGACGCTATTGAGAGTTCTGAAACTGTTATTCATTTCTACCATAGTTGAAAACCTATATAAGGAACCAAATATTATGATGTTAAGTAGATATTTACTAACGTTGTAATGCACAGCACCGCATAGACTCATTCGAGTTCCTTCAATCTTATCTCATAACTCTTATTTTCATCATCCTCTTCTAATAAGCACTCATCAAATTTTTTATCTATCTCTAACCATTTTCAAGCATTGGGGGACATCCCAATCAAATATTTAGCTTAACGGCTCAAAAACTCAGGACATTGAGGGTAACACCACCCTTTCTCAGTAACCAGGGTGACAAGTTTGAGAACGATACGATGTCTCTAACTTTACTCAAAAGATGGGAAACATAAAAAGGGGAGGGACCTAAGACACCATGAAAGGAACCCCAACCTAAAATTGGAATAATATATAATATAGATAATATTATATAATATAATATATATATATATATATTATATATATATATTATATACTATAATATATGTATATATAATATATTATAATATTATATATTAAATAATACTATATATATATATATTCCTTCCTTCCTAGCATTAACCACCTTATGATTAGGCTCTGCATCGTGATACTGTGTTCATCTCTGATAATATATTATATATATACTATAATAATAATAGTTATATATATAATATATTATATATATATATATAATATATATAATATATACTATATATATAATAAATATGAATATATGATAAATAATATTATATATATCATATATATATTATAATATATATATATATATATATAATTATATTTATATTAATAATATATTATAATATATATATATATATATATATATATATATATATATATAATATATTTATATATATTAATATATATAAATATATATAATATATATTATATTATACCTATATTATATATATATATATTATATACTATATTTATATAAATTATATATATATAATATATATATATATATCCATCCCCTAAGATTAAGCATAAATGTACCCGAAGAATCGTGAATACTGCAGCTACTACTTTGAATTTGGAAAAAGTAACCTTATCACTGGATTGGAATGAACTTTCCAATCATTTAATCATCTTTTTCACCGCAATATTATCAGATATGTCTCTGTAACTGATGTTAAAATAACTATTTTCGATCAGGTGACTGATCATCACAAAACAAATACACCGCCTCTCATAGTGACATCTAGCGTAGTCGTACAGTACAGCATCTACAACTTATTGACACCATCTTTCGAATGATTTTCAAGAATCTCTTGGTTCATGGAAAAGGTTTCATCAGTAATGACTTCATAAGTAATGACGTCAATTGATTATTTTTTTCACCGAGAAATGTGATATTTCTGTTACAATGGTCTTCTTATTAGCTACACAAATTGCTGAAGGATTTACCTTTATAATATATATATAAAGTATCTATATCTATTCTTATACAATCCTTTTTCCCTCCTCATTTAACTTTATGAACTCGTCGCTTCATTATTATTCTACTTCTTTATATAAATTATCATTATTATTTATATATATATACTATATATATACGGCGTTCCTTCTTTTTACTAACTATTGGGTCTAGCTACCTTACTTTATTTTTTTGGCGTTTGACTTATGGTCGATACTTCGCCTCTCTAACCTACCCTTATTATATAGCTTACATTATTAACTTTTTATACCTCACTTCTTCTTTGGTTATCTTATACTATATATACCTTATATATTTTCGTGTTTATGTTACCTAGCGAACAAAATTCGTCAGTCTTTACGTTTTATCTATTTATATACTTTTTTATTTCTCTTATTTATTATCTTCTTATATTTTATCTTTATTCTTCCTTCATAATCTCTCATTTCTATTTACTTACTATTAACTTATTACTATTCTTTCTTTTATCTTAATTTACATTCCGTATATATATATCTTATTTTCTTCACTTCATTGTATATAATTATTTATATTCATATTATCTAGTTTTAACCTACGTCTATCATTTATTTACTCTTCTTCTTATTATATATCTTTTTACCTGTCTTCTTTCTATATTCTTTTTACTTTCTTTTCATACTTTTTTTACTCATATTCTTATTCTTATTTTTTCTTCTTCTTCTTATAATTTAGATATTATTACTTCTTATATATTATTATTTATTCTTTTTACTGTGATTTCATTCTTTTATTCTTACCACTTATATTCTTCTTCTTCTTATTCATTATTTATTCATTAATTTACTTCTAATATTATTATTACTTCTTCTTTTATTAAACTTTATACAATCTCCAACAACATGACTACATACAAACTTAGATATTACTCTTTTCTCTTAGAACTATAATAAATCAATTTTGTTATTCATCAATCACTATTGATAGAACTTCTTTACATTTCTATTTTTATTTTTTTTCTGATCTTCTTTACTTATTTATCTTCTTCATATATATATAACTTTCCATATATATATATCTTCTTTACTTTACATTTCTTATACTTCTTTACTTCTTCTCGCCATCGTCTTCTTCATTTTTTCTTTTCTTCTCGCCTTCGTCTTCATTCTTCTTCTTCTTTTCTTCTTCTTCTTCTTCTTAATTCTCATATTACGTCTTCTCATTCTATTCTATTATTTTGATCACTTTAAGGTTAATATTTCTGTTTGTGATATCTGTGATACTTTTCTCGCGCATTCTTATTATTTTTGCGTAACATCTATCGAATTAATTTATGATAATACAATGTATACCTATACCACTTCTCAGAGTATATTATTATAAATTACTTATTATATTACTATTTATCTTTTATTTCATTGTGTTCTGTGCTGAAGCTAGAAAATCTACTTTTCATTAATTCTTTCACTGATTTTTTTCTTGTTTTTCAAATCACACGAAAATTAATACAATATAATATTTTTAATTATTTTGCAATAATAACAAAATTTCTTAATATATATTCTTAACTACTTATTATATTACTAATCTCTATCCCTATATATATATTATATACTATCATTCAATCCTCCTTATTCTAAATTCACGACGTTGGGTCTTATATTATCACTCTTTACATTCATCATACTTGAGTTCATTATTCATATATACTTTACCTTTTACTACATTGCATGAACGTGGAATCTGCATAGTTGATGCTCTATACACTCATCTTTTGTCTTTCCCACTATGAATATCTACTACCGTAACCCGTAATATTAGTTATTGTCTTATACTAATACGTAGGCTCCCCGCCTCATTACTGTGTTGCCTTCTCAGTAGCCCTTTTTGAGTCGATGATATACGTAGTGAGGTACCCTTGACCTTACCCGCATTAACTTACTGACTTATATAACCTGGCTATATTTCTACTTGTATCCATACTTAATCCCTTATCTTCTATATTTATATCTTCATATATATATATATCATTATATATATACTTTGATCTAATCTATCTTGAGTTTATTACACTCAATATATAGCTTCACACTTGTCTTAGCTTGGCTGATATACCACTTTTTTTTTAGCTTTTTGATTTATGATTCTATATATTTTGAAGTGTATAGAAGAGATGCGCTGCAGGATGGAGAGAGTAGTACGCAGAGCAGAGACTCGTATGAGGTGAGTAGAGAGGTAGAGACGCATTTCGTGCGGTCGAATCCTTTTTGTTCCTTTCTTTTCGCTCTTTAGGACTGCCTCTATGCACTTATCTGATTATTTTGTTAATTGTTACTTCTACGATATCACTGCTTTAGGCCTGTTATTTGTTTAGATCTTACTCTTTGTTGTACATTTTGGCGTTTTCTAGTTTATTTGTTTTCCAGGCCGTTTAGGTTATGTGTTGGTGGATTATTTGTGTAGCTTCACGGGCAGTTGACGTCTCATCACAGTTACGGGTATATTGTGTTTACGCGACTTATCTTTAGTGTTCGGCTTCAGCGCCCCTTGTCTTTGACTGGTACGGCTTTTACGGTTTCCACCGGCGCTTTCTCTTACGGGATTTTGGTTCACGCTGGTCTGATCGCGATTTCTAGGTTATGGCTGTTGGGTTACCGGTCCTACGCGTTACGCTGTTTCTTGTGGCTATTACAGGTTCACACGCCTGTCTTTTGCACGCCCGCTCTTAGGTTCTCTTAGGTCATTTATTTGAGGCTAGGTAGGCACTTCAAGGTTCCCTTACAGCTCACTATGGTTTAAGGTCTTCCCTTGTTAAGCAGACTTATTTATCATGCTTTCCGCTTTGGTTGCTTTCATGAGCGTTGTTTAGGTTTGGATAGTTTAGGTTCATGGTTTATGTGGTCTCTCATTTGTGGTTTGGGTATGGCTAGGTTGAAGTTCAGTCTTAGGTACTATCTTATAGGTCGATTTTAGGTTAGGTTAGAGTACTCTTAAGGTTAGGTTAAGTATTAAGGTGTTTTATTAGTTGTTTAGTATATATGGTTTAAAATTCTAATACTTTATATTTTTTTCATGATTCTAATTCTTTTCATCTTTTTTCAGGAATGTACTGCAATCTCTATTCTATCGATTGACTGAAATTCTTGAAAGTAACTTGCTTGCATTAAATCAATAAATATTAAACCTGGAGTTAATATATAGTAAAATAAGATTGTTGTGGAGCTTATATATAAGATCACTTGGTTCTTCCGCGTTAAGTTGCTTTGTATTGTGGCTTCTACACCTTCTCTGGTTAGCTCGCTACATATACCCGTGGTTATAATGCGCACACTAGAAGACTGAGCACACTTTGAACACGCATCATTGGCATGTATATATCCCAGCAGGTTTCAGCACTCATATACTGGTCCTCCGTTATATATATATTATAGGTACTGAGCTTTATCACTTATATTACCTGACCTGCTTCATTGATCTCTTATGTTATCAGCTATCGCTTGAAATCACTCCGTCAGTGTTATTTGTCTATATGTGAGATAGATGTGTGAATGTTTTTTCCTCAACGGCACTTATTTTCTTTATTACCTGATCTTTAGTTTGTGTGTTTCCTTTTTTCCTTGTTTAGTTATTTTCTTTATATTTTTTCTTTTATTTTCATTTTTTATCACTTTGCCAACATTTATTCTTTTATTTTTTTTTTTCCTGGTTAAATCAATGACTATATATATATATATTCTACCTTACTCAGGGCCCGACTCTTGCTTTTTGGTGAGCGCTCCTTCATTATCATGCTTATATACGCTGCTTCAAATATTTATCTTATACCTTACTCCTGTTTTTTTTTCTTGATGTCGTGTAGCATGTGCTGGTGTTGTCCTGCTTTGTTGTTATTTATCCTTACATACACTCCTTCACTTTAACAAATTGATTACTTCTGATCTTAATCGCTCTGTTATTCTCATTTGCGCTATTTGTACAATAGGATAATAATAGGGAAGAAAAGAACATTAAATTACTGCGCTTTTATTCTACGTTATTCTTTCTGTTCCATCTCTTTCTCTCTCTCTCTACACTTTAATATATCAGTGATAAATATTTTGTTTTTACTACAAATTTTATAAAAGTAAACTTTTAATATTCATCTAATTAGAATTAAATTTTAACAAATACTTCTCTAAATTCCTGTTTCTATATCTATATATACTAATATTATCTCTTATATTATATATAATATATTACTATATAATCTTTCATATTATATTAATTAATATCTTCTCTCATTATTAAATTATAATTATTATTAAATTATCTATCTATTATCATTCATATTACTATATAATATTATCTATAATATATCTATTTCATATTAAATATATTATTCTCTATATCTATTTAATTGTTCATTGAGATATCATAATTCAGTTTCCAATGGGATTATAAAAGGCATAATGTGATCTAATTTTTAATATTTTCGGTTTTGAGCAATTTTACTTAAAGAATAATTCAATTAAATTCTACCACATGATATATATAAAAGGATATGTAATATTATCTATATAATCAGGTGTGTCGTAACTAGGAAGCTCATAAAAATTTTAATATCTATAGTTATAATTTACAATTATATAAATACATATATGACTATTACATTTCATTAGAAGACTTATTAATTATATTCATATATAATTATTAAATTTATAATATAATATATATATTATATTTATTATATATCATAAATTATTATAATACTATTATATTATATCTATATATATATAACTATTAAATATATTATTATATATTACCTTATTGGAGAATAGGTACTATGACCCTTTCCTCTACCCCGACCGAAGGGTACTACATTTTTTAATCTTCCTATTGACTCCCACCCAATTTATGCTTAGACCTATGACCATATATTCATTACTCTCCAAATTATAATATATACGAGAGAGAGAGAGAGAGGAGAGAGTTTTAATTTAATTATTTTTTATTGTTTCTAGAATTTTTTCGAAACCATTCGGGTCCATTATTTTCTGGTTAACTACAAATAGAAAATAAACATGCATATTGTCTTTACTTTTTCAACATATTTTTTCGGAATTTGTGATTTTCTTATCTCACGCCACTCTGCTCACCTTGTTCACTTGGGAAATAAAATTTACTGTTAGGCATCATTCCTGTTCTCCTTCTGTAATTCACATTTGGAGTCTATCTGTGACGCTTATCAGCGTTTAAATATGGAGCTCTGGCTATCATCATCAGGTGGTACAAGTGTAGTGGATATCTTAAATCCACTTCGAGCTGATTTATCTGTGAGATATTACGTGTGAGATTCAAATATCTCCTCCCGATAACATGTCGCCTTTCACACATAACATGTCCGTTCGCGAGTTAAAAATATTTTATGTGTGCACAGTGTATATGATTGATTATTTACGTAATGGACTGCTCGCATCGTTTTCTTACACGACATTACTGAGAGTTTTCAGTAAACACAAGCAGCTCTTTGTCAGTAATGATTAAGAGTTGCAGAATTGGTTGCCTATCGAAGCGTCTGCTCCTACTTGCTATGAGACCCTTACTCTAAAAACAATTGATGTGTATAATGCGTAGGTGCTAATGTTACACAGGCTTTTTCTATGCGGTGATAGCTCTTAGGCTTATATTGTTAAGTTTAGAGTATACAGAAGATCATTTATCGTACTCTAGTGTTGTATGGCTCTTCTATGAGCATATTTGAGGTTAAGGGTTCTAGGCTATAGGGAAAGTTACGGCTGATTATGAGGAGAGGCGAACATTGAGCGTTCTCACTGCTTAGTTTTTTATTCGTGTAATAATTTAGTATTCTCACTGACTTTGGTGGTAACTTTCCTCAGTTTATCTCGCGAGACAATATGCCATAATCGATCTACACTGAGTCTTTCCCAGTTGAGTTCCACTGTTACATTGTAACGTTATTTATTAAGTATACAAAATCACTAAGATTTAGTGACGATGTCTCACAATATGTGCTGATTGTGATTGTAGTTATTCTAGTTATGTATTATGTTAGACGTCGAGCTATCTATAGGTTCTTTACACACATATTACTTTAGTTATTCCATAATGTGCGTCTGGGTACACTTAGTGTGTTTTGGTATATTATCCTTCAATAGACGATTTTTTTCTTTTTTATTAACTAATTTTTGCAGGAGATTCTTTAATACTACTCTCAACTCTCGTGTTTCTAGTATTTAAGTTCCATGCTCTAAAAAGAATTCATGTAGAGCTTTCTCGTATATTCAAACCTCCTTAGTGTGCTCTTTTTTAGGATTTGCATGAGCAACTATTGCTATCTGGTCTATTGTTGGTGAGAGTCGTTTGATAGACATCACGTATCTGAGAGAGATTATGCCGGTTTACTCAATACTCGAGTTGACCCTCATTTTCATCATTTGCGACCCTGACTTTATACTACATGCTATCATGTCCTTCATATTTTTTTAGTCTTACTTATCTCTGTCTAAAAAAACTAATGAGGCTCGCCTCCTTCATAGTGGCGAAAAAAAGATTAAGATGCTAGTCTAGGCGTAAACTGTGGACTGTTCATGCTAACCAGGGAGCGACCCTGACCTGTATTGAAACATCCACAACATTAAAGTTTTCCTGCAGATGAATAGACGCCACTGTTATCAGGGTGAACGCACTGATCTAGAGGAATTATCCAACATCAGTCCTTTAGCATTATGGGGCATCATCCAGTGCTTCGCAATAACTCTGGTCCTTGATACCTGCAATAGGAGACCAGAACTTATTTTCCTATCCCCATTTTGCGGCCCACCACCACTCAACTATCTTATCTAAAACACCTCCTTGTGTTCATCAAATAAACCATCGTACCTTCTCTGCATTGGTCTTCTCCTTTTCCTTCCTTTGGATCCACACTCAATTACGCCAGTCGCACAATTCTACTGCATCTTGCATACACTTATTCCTGTACATTTCCACATGTCACTCTCTTCAGATAATATTGTATTTCACTACATATGGTGTCGAGGTTACATATGCCTGACGATCGCGAGATTTTATTCGTTCACGCTATCTATGCCGTCAATTATATAGTGCGTCATTCTAATCACAACTATTTTTCACTTCGTTCATTAATTTAATAACCACCTTATCATTAATCCTTCCGAAACATAATTTAAATCATCTTTTAATGCAAACAGCACACCAAATAAACATGACTATTTTATATAGAATTATTCAAATACACACAGTCTCATTGATGACTCATATTACATTTAAAAAAGTACGTGGTTTTGTTTGTACATATTGGCAAACATCACTATTTTTCTGAAATTACACAACTAACACTATTTTTTATAATATTTCATATTACCATTTTTTCTCCTATTGTTTTAATGTTATGTAATAATTATAATTACAGAAAATCTTAATTCAGTTTTAAAAAAGGGAAGGATTATTTTATTCTTACTTATCCTGCACTTGCGAACAATTATAGCCATTATACTACTCTCCATATGTGTAATTTACCTATACTCACTCAAGTGGATGGTTCATACTTCTTTTTGGGCCGGTCGTGGGGTCCTTGTACTTGACTTCATATATCATTCATATTACTTAATAGTCTATCTCTTCTCATTTAATATATTATTATTATTACTCATATATCCATTAATAATATATTAATTATTATATTAATTATTTATATTACTATACTATATATTAATAAATATATTAATATATACTATTAATATCATATAATTACTTAATATGTTCATTATAAATTATCCTAATAACTACTATTATCCATATAATCTATCTTATAATTAATATACATTATACATATTAACTTTACTCTCTATTATATGTATACACTATATCATTCTCTATAACTATATATATATCTCTTTAATATATATAATAATAATTATATATTATATATATTAATTTCATAATATATATTTATCATATCTATATATATATATTATATATTATTATAATATATATTATTACTAATTCTATTAATATATATTATATATTTATATATATTAATATATATATATATATATATATATCATATATATCTTTATCATATCTCTAATATATCTTATTATATATATTTATATTAATATACATATTATATAAATATATATAAATATAATTATACTTATATTATATTTATATTATTCTTTCTATATATACTATTCAGTGTGCCGGCTCCTGCCTTCGTTTGCATGCTTTTGTTTGCAACACGACGCACCCTTCTTGAAGCAACCCGTATCCTTCAACCGACCACAGGCCATCCCGTACTCTTTTTTTCTTCTCTGAATTACATCGGAAATTCTATTTGTGGACTCTTGTTTCTCTCTGAAGTTACTTTCGTCTACATATATGTTTTGCAACAGGATTCCTTACGCGTTACTATCTACGCAATATAATACATAGGACCTCATTTACTCATTAGTATCTATGCCTAATTTCCCTCCTTTATTTATACCGTTAATATCACCCTATATAGCTATGCAATAAAATTATCATTAATATTATATAATATTATCTCTTAATATATATTTATATATATTACTCATTATATCTATATACTTTATACAATCTATTTTATTTTCCATATTTAATATAGATGATATTTATATATATAGATATCATAATCAATCAGATCTTCATTATCGATTCCGTTTGTACCTATTACATATATGCGCACTTTTAAAACTAATATCCTCATGCTAAATGAACGAAATATTTTGGAAACGTAGAACTTTATTGTACTCACTATATATTACTCATATATCAACCATATATCTTAAAAACCTGATCGCATTGTCATCTAGTATCTAGCTTCTAAAATAATCAATCACTTATTTTGTAAAAATGAATACGATATTAAATTTAATGTAACTTGTATGCTCGTTTAAAATTTTATTTTTTTATAATTTGCTTATATATAATGTGAAGTTTTTTTAGGCTTAAAACAAGAGAAAAGTTGTAAGGTAAACTATTTTTGGTTTCTTAATTAAATAAATTATTAATAATATTAAAAAAGTAAGTTGTAAAGAAAACTTTGTTTGTTTCTCAATATCCGATTAATTATTACTAACAAATTAATTTATAGTAAGGTATTGTTCTTCTATTATATTATAATCACTGTTTTATAAATTCTAATATAAAAGTAAAATAATTAAATAATTAATTATATAATAATTAATAATTGTAAATAAACATAATGATTTAATAATAATAATAATAATAATAATAATTAATAATAATAGTAATAATAAATCAATATTAGAATAATAATAATAATTATATAATGATAATAATAATAATTTAATTCAATTTTAAATAATGATATTAATTTTAATTAAATTAATCTTAAATGAATTTTTATAATTAATTAAATTTTCATTGTTATATTTATTATAATTCATATAATATGTAATAATTATATAATACTATTGTATAACTTTAACATTTTAGTGAGAAAGAGCTTACCAGTCGGTTACTTTATTGTACAATATAAAATTTTTACTTGAAGCAGGTTTTCTTTTAACTCATCCATCATTATATGTCATTATATAATATTATATATTATATATATATATTATATTTTATATATATATATATTATATATTATTTTATATTTAATATTTTTATATATAATATAATATTATATATATTAATATTTATAATTTATTTATCTATAAAGTAAGGCAATTGGCGACAAATTTTATCTCTATACCTTCTCATATATCAAGCTTTTTCCCCCATTAATCCCTCATCAATATTACGTCAATATCTCACCCATAAAATCCCCATTCTTATTTTTACCTCAACCCTCTAAATTTTAACTTTTTTTTTTGTTTCCTCCTTGATTCTCTTTTCACAAATTTCCGATTTCATTTCATTAATAACTAATTAAATCGATATGTAATAATAAAATAATTAAATTATATTAATAATAATAAATAATATATATAATTTAATCATGATTTGATAATTTACTATAATTAATCCTATAATAAATAATAAGTTTATGTAGCAAACTACAAAAATTTTCATAATATAAATAATAATTAATTAATTAATTAATAATATGAATTAATAGGAAGATAAGGAATTAAATTTTATTTTTAGTTGTGAAGCTCAATGTTTTGGTTAAACATAAAAAAATAATTCTTTCACTGAAATAATATATTATATATATTATATATATATCTATTATATATTATATTATTATTTTTCCATATATATATTATTACTTTATGTATTTATCTAATATATATATATATTTATCCTATTATAAATTTATATTATATATTATTATATCATATATCTTATATTTATTATTTTATATTATATTTATTTATACTATATTTTAATAGTTATTTGTAAAGCTTTTGAAACGCTATTCATAATATTTTAATAATTGGTATGTGCTCTTTAAGGTAACTAATATAAACATAATAAGCAAAAATAAATTTGAAAAATCCTTTTTAAATTTTTTAAAACCATTGAAAATTTATTATTATTATTTATTCTATTCACTATTAGCTTTTCAGCCTAAGAGCAGTGCCCTACTGTTCCAGATGTGATTACATAAAGATACTAAAATTAAATATTCAATTTTTACTTAAATAATTAACTAATTAATAATAAGAGAAATACTAAAAATTTTCCACTAAAGTACTATTTAGAATAATTATTTTGGGATTAAATTTCCTTAAACAAATGATTGTGGCAGTTCTATAACGATGATTTCGTTCTTAAGATGGTGATCAATTAGGAGCACAGTACTCGTTTTTTCTTGTCAATGTTTTAATTCAGTTTTTGTTGCTGTTTATACAGAAAGATTTCGGGTAAGTTTATTTACATAACTAATCCCCAATTATAATTTGTTAACTATTTTAGGTGTACCAAGGATTTCTCTGCTTTATTGTTTGGTTTTGGGAGGCTCTATGTATGGTGAATATTTGTGTTATTATTTGTTTAATGCGATGGCAATGTCATAGAGTTTTCTCCCAATATAGAAATCAGTCTATTACAGTTTCAAGTGCAAGGGATCTTGTAAACTGCATCCTTGATGAAGTGAGGGACTTTATGATTAATGTGGGTTGTAAGGTTTGAATTACGTCACCTTAAAAAGGATGGGTATTGTATATGGTGGGATATTGGAAGATTAGGTGTCTATGGTTAAACGTTTTTTTTAACAGTAGTTATGTACTTTATGTGTAGTCAGTACACGTTGGGAGAAACAGTTTAAGGGTTCTTTTAGTGTTTGGGTTTTAATTGTAAATAAATGTATTGTTTGCTTTACGTAAAAGCTTTGAAAAATGATGTGGGAAGGATAACATCTTTCCAAAATCTTTGCTACTAAACTCCTCACTCAATCTCAACCAGGTGGAACTTTCATTCAAGATTCTGTAATACAGTTTTTGAAAATATTGAACGAAATAAAAAAAAATTTTTAATATTATATTAAATGGGGATGAATTTCACAAAAACGTAAATACAATTAACCTTGCCGTCAGGTCACATTACAATTATTGAGGGTTAATAATGCTTCAAATCTGCGCATTCTTTTTTTTGGCATAGAAATCAGTAAGACTGTTTTTTTTTATGGCCGGCTGCAAAAAAGGGTCACTGCTTCGCCTCGCCCTCAGTATTCAAGATGTGTTCATTGATAATTTTGAGTGAAAAATTCTTTTAATAAGGGGAACGAGTCCCAGGAGACCAATCACAAAACTTGGAAAAGAGCAGAAAAGCGGATATCATCCGAATACAAATCGAGAGGCATGAAAGAAGATAAGTTGTTCATATTATTATTCTGTCAGATATAAAGATAGTATTTAGCGTTCTTCCACACGACATTTAATGTGGTTTGCTCGACGTTTTTTGTAATTTCCTAGCCAGGGTATATGTTTTCCTTTTTCAGTGACTGGATTCCAATTCTTTCCTGAGAAAAATGTAAATGAAAACCTGTAAGTGTAACACTATTTCATTTTGACGGCTAAATCTAATTACTTTTTTTTTATAAAACCCATATATATCTATTTTCTATATTATATTACTCTATAAGAAATTTCGTGGTCTGAGTGTCCTGGAGGCACATACGCTTTATTTGATGCATTCCGACTGAATAAAATTTCCAACCTTGGGGGAAAAAAAAAAACTACTTTTTAGTGAAGTGTGAAACTATTAAAATTTTTCTAATAACCATTCCGATGACAACGTCGCGAAAGTAGAGTGCTATTTTCTACTTTAAAAAGGATTAAAACCTTTCTTAGAAACACAACGCGTTAGCAATGCTTTCGATCGATTTTAATAATAACTTTTAATATAAGGTGATTGATAAATTTGGACTTTCTTTTTAAATAAAATTGTAAAAGTAAGTTTGATGTTAACTTTTTAAAATAATTGTAAAATTTTTTATATTTTTCTAGATTTTGCTCTACGGTCATCAATGCTCTCTTTTTTGAAAAACACACACGCGGGACTCACACACACACACACACACACACACACACACACACTATATATATATATACTCTGAGTTTATATACTATATATAGGTATATATATATATATAATATATATATATATATTATATATATATATATAGGTTATTAATATATATAATATGGTAATATATATATATATATATATAGAAGAGGAAGGGGAATGGATCAGGAAGGAGGATAAAGGTCGAGGGAAAAAGTGGGCGCGGAATATCTTAGAGGATTTTTGAATGCAAATGGGTGGAGGTAGAAGGATGAGGATGATATTTAGCAAGATGGTGAGCGGTGGGGGGGGAAGTGGGGCAGGCAGGGGACCTTCTGGAAACGCAAATGGATTGAAATTTATTAGGTGCGTTAACTAAAAGGAAAAAAAAGGCGAAACCGGTGCACCACGGTCTAGCCTGGTGTGAAGTATTGGAATGTTACAGATGGGAGGCAAAAGGGGTGGAGGAATGGCTGTACTACCGGTTATATTTTATATGTTATGTTGGAGGAGGGGAGAGGTTCATTTTTCAGCTGAGTTGGATTGTATGGTCTTGTTTGGTTCCCGTCTGTAATAAAGGGGAAAGGGAGGTTAGTGTTATTGGAGTGTTTGTGGAATTGTATAGTATAGGTATATTTGTTCTTTTGAGTGTAGTTAAGGGAAAAGTGTATGGGAGATACTAAATTGAGAAGGGGAGAGATTTACGGAGGATGATGAATTGGGGGAAAGACGGAGATTTAATGGTGGGATTAGGGGTGTGTGTGAATCAAGTATTTCTTATGTATTCTGTAAGATGCTTGTGGAGAAAGGTATCGATTATATGCGCACGGGGTAATGTTTGGTATCGGTTGTTTTTCTTGGACAATCTTGGAGAAAGGGCTATATGATAGAGTGATAGTTGGTGCGGAATTTTATGCGAGTTGCTGGAGGAATTATTGGAGTAGGTGGTAATTATGTTAAAAGTGTAATTTAAGGGCCTTTTATAGGATAGCAGAATGTGTGTGAGAGTATTAGGTGGGGAGAGTGAGATGTTTGGGGTAAAGCGAGGGTTAAGATAGGGATGTGTATGTCACCGTGGCTTTTTAATTTAATTATGGAGAGTGTCTGCAGAGGAAATGATGAGGAGGGGAGAGGGGTGGAATTGATGGATAGGGGTGATAGATGGGGAGTGAACATGATACTATTTGCGGATGATACTGCCTTAATGGCGAAGAATTCAGAAGGTCTAAAGTATTTGGTGAAGGAGTTTGAAAGAGGAGAGTGTGTGGACAAAAGGGTCTTAGGATAAACCCAGGAAAGAGTAAAGTGTTAGTGTTTGAGGAGGATGAAACAGATGAGGGGATGGGTTTAGAGATTAGAGTAGGAGGTGTAGTATATTAGAAGAAGTAAAGGTTTTTAGATATTTAGGGATGGATTTGGGTAAGGAAGGAGGGATGAAGGAACAGATTAGATCACAGAGTAGGAGACGGAATGAGAGCATTGAGTGGTCTGAGGGAATTATGGAAAGGGGGGGATTATCAACATTAAACTTAAGAAATAATGCGTATGTTTGAAAAAATATGTGTTCCAGCGTACTATATGGGGTGTGAAACATGGGGGGTTGAATGCTAGGTCCAAGAACAAAATGGAAGAGTGTTTGAGAATGAAAGGGTTGAGAGCGGTAAGTGGGGTTAGTAAAAGAGAGAGAGGATCAGGAATAGGGTGATAAGAGACGAGATGTGATTGGAAAAGGTTTGGTGAGAGAGCGGAAGAACGGGAATGTTTACAGATGGTTTGGACATCTGCCCCCGAGGATGGAGGGCACCCACGACCCCCGGCAGCTGCGGCGCTTACCGCCCCGAGAGTTTGGGAGGCCGCAGGGGATAGGAGAAGAGGAAGGGGGAGACCCCCCGCCGAAGAAAGGTGGATGGATGCGAATAAAGGAAATGCTGGAAGACCCGAGAGCGGCCCTGCGGCGCCCCGGCCCCGGATGTCAGGCGTGTTGGCGAGGATAGAATTGGAATGGAGGAGGTGGGTGGGGGCGGGATGAAGGGAAAAAATGAATTAGGGAAGCTGCACGTACCACTAACCCGCTTAAGCGGAATAGTTGTTTGTATAATAATAATAATATATATATAATCATATATATATATATAATATATATATATTATATATATATATTATATATATATATTATATATAATATTATATATATATATATATATATATATTATATAATGTTGTTGTTGTGGTGTGGTGTCGGTGTTGTGAAGTAAAATGTAAATGCACTACCAATATATTTTGGACGAGCCGCGCCTGAATATATTATAATATATATATATTATATTAATATTATATATATATATATATATATATATATATATATAATATATATAAATATATATATTATATATATATATATATATATATATATATATATATATATATATAATATATATTCATATATATATTATATATATTATATATATATTATTATATAATTTATCATAAAATATATATATTATATATATATATATATATAATATATATATATATATATATAATATATAGATATATATATATATAATATATATATATATATATATATACTATATATATATATATCTATATATTATATATATATATATATTAAAATAATTTCTATTTTAGCTTCAACTGCTATAAAATTTTGCGGAAATTTAATTCTTTAGCTGCCTTTTTATAAATTTTTTAAAAGCTAATTAACTAATATTGCAATTTATTAACTATTCATAATTAACATAACAAAATCCTATTAAAAAATTAAAATTAATTTTTTTGAAACAATCTAAAATATTATTAGTTTTTCAATGTTTTGTATATAAACAGACTATTATAGCGGTACTTATTAGCTCAATAAAATAGAAATATGTATCATGCTTCCGCTCTTACAGCTCTATGTGATTGGCTCCTAAATTGGTGATGCAATTTTATTCCAAGTTTTAGTTTTTTTATATATTTACTTTTGACGCTTTTTTTTTGACGTCCAGTTGTCACTCATTTTCAAGAAAAGACTCGGATTCGATTACTCCGAATCCGAATCCGAATCCAGCACCTTCGGATTCGAATCATAATCCGAATCCGGATTCGAATCCGAATCCGAATCCGGATTAGAGAGCTCGGAATCCGGATTCGGATTCGCCTATCACTGATTCCCGATATTATATAATATATATATATTATATATATATATATATATATATATATATACTATATATATATTATATAATATATATTATATTATATATATATATTATATATATATATATAGCGGAGATATTTATTCGTGTACATATAGTAGGTTATACCAATGTTGGCAATAGCACAATTATGAATTTGGTGAGCAAGCGCGATGTATTTGCTGAAGCTAAGATTTGCGCTAGCAAAATTTTAGCATAAGTCGAAATGAAATAATATATAAACAAGTCCTGTTGAGATACTCTTCAGTCAGTCAGATACAATTAACAATAAGAATCACGAAGAAATAAATTCACTCAAGATACTTTCTCCAGAAATCCTCCCGGCAAAGAGAGGTAATTTCAAGGAAAGGGCCTGCCGACTCTGTAATTTAGATCATTAAATTTTCTTGCTCACATTACAAAGGATTGTCAGTAGGGCAGCACGGGTTCGAACTACTACCTTTAGAGCGTTGAGCCGAAAAGGCTGTGACTCCCTACCAATAATTATACGGTAGGATGGTAATCTACAAAGAGAGTATGTATAGTAACAGTACAAGAGTTTGGACACTATTGATGTTTTGTACTTTATTCTCAACATATGTAATAAAGATTATTCAATTAAAATTAACATGTATATATCATAAGTGCAATACCTTTCCTTTGTATTAGCATGATGTATGAATCACATAACACATCACTTTTTTGCGAAATAGATACTGGATATCTAAGTGACCAGTCCACCATCTATATTTATGGTCGCTAGCGTCTCGTCTCTCTCTCACAACGCCTCTACTCGAACTTCAGTCAAGTCGATCACTCTATTATGAGTTTGTAGTGACGAGACCCGGAAAATAGTATACACCCTCAGAGCGTATTACTTACAGCGATCCTTTCACTGAGATCGCAAAGCAAAGCATATAATGAAGAAAATCCGAATATATATAAGCTAATTTCAACCTCATACTTATGACCGACGGGACGGATTCTGAGAGAGTACTTCTGAAAAATGACGCCGATATGCAGAAATTCTCGAGAGATTATCTATCATACTCGATGCATACGAAATATTTCTTATCGATAATCTGTGGTAAACTTTGCAACTATCTGTACTGCAACTCTGATAGCACTGAAATTTTGGATTATCACGAATACTATGCGAAACTTGTTTCTTATTCACAATCATACTTCACATGTTCGAGGATTTTCATTCGTCAGACATCTAGCAATATCTTCGCGCGGTTATCACGGTATTGGTTTTATACATGCATCTCTATAAAAGTATTTTCAGGTATTATGCGTAGCGCACAGAAAACTCATCTTAGTCGGAGTTCCAATACTACGAAGATCTACCTGATCACTTATTTCGAAAAATTCTAAATGGATTCTGAGTGATACCTGCTACAACCCATTTTTATTATTAAGTAAATTCTTTCAAGAATAATAGGTATCACTAAATAGGTGAGGTTGCACAGTAATAATATATACTTCCGTCTTCTACTATTGATTATTACATATCCTTTACGTGTAACTAATGGATTTCTTTCTATCTACATTTTAATAGTTTGGTATTATGGGCAGATAAATATATATCATTTTGATTCCATTTACTATTCAGAACTTTAATGATTTTACCTTTTCAGAAATTCAAATGTGAATATTATTGTCTGATAATAAACCTAGTATACTATACTCTATTAATATTATTATGGTGTATGAATTGATAATTTTTCAAATAAATGACCTAAATTTCAAGCAACTATCGTTACTCTAATATATGTTCAAATAGCAATTAATTTCTTTATTACCTACCCTATCACCCCCTACCCTATTATACTCATCATTTTATTCAATTATACACTACCAGCTTTGAAAACTAATTTTACAGTGGATAGTGCGCACGGTAATAGATCCCGTAATCACACCACGGGATTCTGAGCGCATTCTGGCTAAATTACCCAGTATAGTAATACGCCTTAGTAGCTGGAACCTTTCATTGCGAGTTGACAAACGTCCGATACATGCGAGCATGTTGGGGGCCTTATTTAACTTGTTGGTAATAAACTTCAATTGTTTCTCAGGATCATAATTATTATGTTATAGAATTCAACATTGGTTTATGTATTTAACATGCTCTCTGATAGTGTCTTGTATATGATAATCGGATTATAACGGACATTCCGGCAAATATTTCGGCTTAGTTGTTTAAAATAATGCACCGAATTCCTTCGATAGTCTAATTTCTTTGGTTCTGTATCTATATACACATGTGATGTATTTCACTATTTAATGTATACAAAAATAATTATTGCCTTATACCAATAATAAATGAAATCTAACAGTGAATTAACCAGTTTATAAAAAACTCAGTACTGATGAATATATCACTTTCTTGGAATACAAGATTGACTATTCATGTCAAATAACCATTTTAGCTAAGTTCTCCGCAACCTCCACTTAGGACAGTGATTGTTTCTGTAATGTCTACTTATGTCCTAAGGACCATAAAGATAGAGTCTATGTTCTCATTTGAATAAAGCTAATTTTTTTAATGTATTCTATTGTTATTGCGCGCGATGCTTACAATCGTTACTTATAACGTCTCCTTTTACCCTATCATTGACATGTTTTATATGTTTTTGCGCGGATATAACATAAGAGTAAGCACTCACCACTGAAACTATATTTGGATATAAAACCATATTGATATAATTTATTGCAAGAGGATATTATTTTTATATATGCTTTACATAAAAATAAATATATATATATAATTATCCTTTCTAAACACTCACGCAGATATGTTTTTGGAGGCTGCTGGATGAGAGTTAACATGTTATGAAAAATAGTTGACACTATAAATTCGCCATTATAAAATATGTTTAAAGAAAGATGCAATGCCTTCCAGTGTGAGTATACCTATATCAGAGCTATTAAGAACAAATAAGAGATTTGGGCCTAAGGCCAAATAATTTTAAACAATTAGAGTTTCCCCACATAATGTCTCTGAATAATGAAAGTAATCAGATTGTAAGAACATAAGTCCTGATATATGAGATTATACTTTCTCATCTCAGTCAGTATATCATATATACAATTAAACTAATAAGAATACAGAAGAAATTAAATAATTATCATACTAAGATACTCCTCTCCCAGAAATCCTCCCCGGCAAGAGCGGGATAAATATCAAGGAAAGGGCTGCGACTCTGAATTTAGATCATAATATTTTCCGCTAAAACAAGAGTCAACGGCTAAGGGTTGTAAAAACGCTGAAGGATAAAGGTCATATAGACTAATTAACAATTCGTATATTCAACTCACAAATATAAGAGAGAGTTTAAATCTCATAAAATATTAAAGTAAGAGTTTTATGTTACTTTGGCTTATTAATTGGATAATATTAGGTTTAACTTTTATTTAATCATATATATATAAATATAAAAAGTGAGAAGTTATTACTCGGAATTAACCGTCTTTATAAATTACTATAATATCCCTATAATATAAGTGAGTGCTTTGAGTCTCTCTTAAAAGAAGCGCATACCAACTTCTAAGCAAGTAATTCGTTACATCTATCAATAATTAATATATTAATATATACTATATATATATATATATATAATAATATAATATAATTATAATATTATATAATATTATATATATTATATTATATATATATTAATATATTATATATAATATTTTATTATTATATATTATATAATATATTAATATATTATATAAATATATATATATTATTAATAATATTAATATATATATTATATATATATACATATATATATATTAATATATGAGAGGACTCCAGCATATATACTAGCTAATTGTTTATTTTCAATTATCACTGCATACATAACCATTTAGGCCATCCCGCGAAGTAAGCATCTTCAAAATTATTTCCACTTTCAGTATTATGCAATTACACAGAGAGGTGCGCCGCTCGATCCATTAAAATATATTGGTGAGTCTACAATTTATCAACACATGATTCTTAGCGTTGGAATTCGACAATTAATCATCATAACCACTAATACATACAACAACATATTATATAATATATAATATAATCTAAACACACACATATATATAATATATTATATATATATATATATATATAATATATATATATATATATATCTTATATTACATATATATATATTATTATATATATTATATATATATTATAATATATATATCATATATATCATTATTATCGAAATATTAATGACTACGAGCCTATAATTAATCACGTTATGGATTATAATAGACAGATCGTTATACAATAGAAGATCATTTAGTAAAAGTAAAAACAGCTGGGAAACTAACATTATGTACGAAAGTTGTAAGAAGTAAAAATATTACGAAATTTTTTAAGAAAAACAAGCTTCTCTTCAAACAACTATTTTATATCCAGTGCTTTCTAATGCAATTGCATATTATTTCACACAAATAAGCTCGGTGAGGAGAATTAGAGTGTATGTTCTGATTTTAACAGAAATGCAGTTTGTCTTCACTTTGACATGATAAAATTCATAAATTGTTATTTGACTTGACTCAAGTAAACTCAATTGTGGCAAAGTGGCCATAATTACCAGCTTTATGTCGCTTTTTTTGGACCTCTTGAATTTGCTGCACGATTTTCTTTGCTTTGTTTCACTCTAAACGTAATTCCATTCAAGGATCTCTAGGTTTCAAGGTCGTCAAACTTAGTAAATGTAGTAGTTCTAACTTAACATTTTAAACTACAAGGGTTGCCAAAAAAATACCAGGATTAGAATACAGCAGTAGTAGATAACAGGGAACTCTGCGGAACTGATCAAGGTGGTCTTAACCGAACACGTTAATAGCGGTACTTTCCATCACAGGAATATATATTAAACAAGAAAGTATTAAGTGTCAAGCAATCCTTAAGCCAACGGAACGCTAACAAGAGTATCTCCAACACGAAGCGGAATCACACAAGGTTCCTCGTTGATTCTAACCTATAGACATACGCATTGCATCAAGTTTACTAATCACAGAAGGAAAAATTATTCACGGCGACCTTTAAATCGCTATTTAATATCTGAACTCTGAGAAGATTTTAATTTAAGTTTTAATAGTTATAGTGTGAATTTGTTGAGCGCGGGTTTGGAGCTTGAGGCTATTCGGGAAGTGCCTCAGGTGTGCGGATCCCGCCGTACAACGTGCCAGCCTAATCGAGTGTTGGGACAATACGAAAACAGTGGAGTGGTGAAAATAAGAGGGTACAGGACAAGGAGAGTAAGACGAGAGTAAAGCGATATGGATGGCAAAAAAGGAGATTAGATTAGAAGTGGGTTTGTTATGAATGTGAAGAGGGATAAATAGGATCTGAAAGGGAAGAAGTGGGGTTAATGTTCGAAACAAGGTTGGATGTGCTAGGGTTGACAGAAAACAAAGCTGAAAGGATAGCGGAGATGGTCTTTGGAAAATTTAAGGGTATGATTCGGGGGGTGAACGAGAGAGTGCGAGGGCGAGGGAAGGGGTAGGAAAAGTTATGAGGAAGAGGTGTGGGATAAGGTAAAAGTGTGCAAATAGGTGAATTCAAGAATAATGTGGGTTAAAGTGAAATTTGGGGGGGAATTGTGGGTTTTTATATGCGCGTATACACCAGTAAATGGAGCAAGGGAGGAGGAGAGAGAAAGATTTTGGAGTGAATTGAATGAATGTTGGGAAAGTTT
>JABUQX010040814.1:0-10000 GCA_015478945.1 Trachelipus rathkii
AAAATAGTTGATATTAATGGGATGGATGTGTCTGAAGAGAAGCAGTAAGATTATTGATATTCAGGTGAAAAAATTGATATAATATATATATATATATGATATATAATATATAATTATTATAATATATATATTATATTAGTTATATATATATAATATATATATATATTATGTAGTATATAGTATATATATATATATATAATATAAGTATATATATATAAGGTGTTAAATTCTGGTTTTGAATAACCACCTTCAATTGAAGAATATTATAAGATGTGAAGAAAAAGTGAGCGTTAGTAAAATAAAAGTTGGCGTTTCTTCCCGTAGCCTGCTTGGAATTCATCGGTGTTGGCTGGAGCCTCCTGCACCAGAACCAAAGAACTCCTCCAGGATTAAATGCCGCGCAAGCACACCTTCCGCACTCCGGACCTGGAAGGACGCCGGGTAGTAAGCGTGTAGCTGTCAGGTAAGAGCTAGGTGTGCACAGCATTAAAGTCAACGGAGAACGGCTTCGACGCACTCTGTACTTCTTGCCGTGCAGTTGATTCCGCACCTGTAGAAGCTTGAGAAGTACGGTACAAGGTGGCACAGGGATGACCGAACAGAGTAGCGCCACAAGAAGAAAACTTGATTGGTAAAATTTGTTTCGCGTCAATAATGGGAGTTCATGGACTTGCCCAATTCACAAATTTTGAGGTGTTATGAAATTGCTCTGCTGCTGAATAAAACCTTCAATTGAAGAATATAATAGATGTTGAAGAGAGTGAGTGGCGTTGTCACGATAAAGTGGTCGTTTCTTCCCGGAAGCTGCTTAGGATTCATCGGTGGTGCAGGCAGCCTCCTACACCAGACGCCACACATAATATATATATATATATATCATAGATATATATATATATATATATATATATATATATATAATATATATATATATATATATATATATATATATATATATATATATATATATATACGTATATATAGCTCATTTTTATAAAAAATAGTATCTAAATTTATATAGAATGTAATAATATATAATAGTATATATATATATATAATATATATATATATATATTATATATTATATATATATAATATATAATTATATGATATATATGTAAATTGTATTATATGTATTTAGTACGTATCTTTATATATATATATATAATATATTTATATATTATATATAATAATAATAAATATATATAAATATATATATATATATATATATATATATATATATATATAATATATTAATAATATATAAATAATTATAATATATATATATATATATATATAATATATATATATATATATCAGTATATATATATATATATATATATATAATATATATATATTATATATAATAGGGATATATATGATATATATATTTATATTATTAATATAATATATTATATTATATATTAAATATAATATATATAATTATATGATATATAATTATATATATATATATATATTATATATAATATATATATATATATATATATATATATATATATCTATTATATATATAATAATATACAATATATATATATTATATATATATATATATATATATTATATATAATATATATATATATATAGTAATATATAATATATATATATATATAATATAATACATATATATATATATATAAATAATTTTTATTTTAAGATGGTTTATTGGCTTTTATTATATAAAAATATTATATTAAATTATTTTTATTATATATCTATAATTATATATATATATATATATAATAATAAAAATGTTTATATATTATATACTTAATAAGACTATTAATATATTTAGAGATTATATAAATATTATATAGGTTATATATTTTTTATAGATATAATATGTAAGGCATATTATTTGTAAGGATACTGCGTATTATAGTATATATATATATATATATATATAATATTCTGTACTGTAATACTGTAATGGCTGTTGTTTACATATTGTATATATATATTTAATTATATAAATATCTGTTATTATTATATATATATATATTATTAATATAGTATTATTTAATATTTAATATATAATATATAAGGAAGGTATTATATATATATATATATTATAATATTATGTAAATTAATATAAATATTATCTAAATTATTAAATAATTAGTATAATATTAAATATATAGTTATAATATATATAATATTAATATATATTATAGTATTTATAGTTATAGTATATTATATATATCATTATTACTCGAATGACTGATTTTGAGAAAGATAGTTAATATATAGTTATTTCTAGATTAGTTTAATTGTATCCTCTCTAGTAATCATCGACCCCGCTTATCGAAACTAGTGTATGAATCGACCCTTGAAAACTCTTTCGTCACTACGGGGTCGGTATTGACCATTTTGGCGAACCCTGATCTAGATAGTCTTGCACAGAGCCTTCTGAATTTCTGATTTGTTACGGTATCTATCCTTCTCTCTGTCACCTTCTTTCTGATTTGTTACGGTATCTATCCTTCTCTCTGTCACCTTCTTTCTGATTTGTTACGGTATCTATCCTTCTCTCTTGTCACCTTCCTTTTCTGATTTGTTACGGTTTCTATGTAAGTCTATCCATTTCCTCCTTCTGTCACCCTTCTTCCTGAGTTATGATCTGATTGTATCTCATTCATTCTCTCTTCACGTCACTTTCTTTCGATTCACCCATTACGATTATCTATTGGCGTTTTTCTAAGGTCCACCTTCTTGTTCTCTATCTAGTTCACGGTATTCTACCTCGCGAGTAGTCTCTTGGCTACGATTTCTTCTGCGTTGATTTTGTCTTCCATGTTTGTCATGGCTATCCTCTTCTTGCCCTGTTTGTCACGGCTTCTTTTTCTTGATTTGTTAGGGCTATTGCATAATCTCTCTTGTGTTGTCACCCTTATCTCTGATTTGTTATGGGACGTCGTATCTACCCTTCTCTTCTGTCACCCTTTCTTTTCCTTGATTTTGCTGAGCGGGCTATTCTTTTTTCTTTCGTCACTCCTGGTGGTCTTGTCTGATTCTTGTTTACGGTATCTTAATCCTTCTATCTGTCACATTCCTTTCTGATTTCGCTTACGCGAATTCTATTCCTTTTCTCAGACAACTATCGTTTCACTGATCTTGTTACGATATCTATTCCTTTCTCTGACACCTATGTTTCTGATATTATCACGGTATCTATCCTTCTCGTCTGTCACCATTCTTTCTGATGGTTGTTTACGGTATCCATTTTCTCTCTCATTTGTTCACCTGCGTCTTTCTCCTGATATGTTATCGGTCAATCTATCCTTCTCCAACTGTACCTTCTTTCTGATTTGTTACGGTATCTAACCTTCTCTCTGTCACTTTCTTTCTGATTAGTTACGGTATCTATACTTTTCTCTGTCACCTTTCTTTCTGATCTGTTACGGTATCTATCACTTCTCTTGTTCACCTATCTTTCTGACCTCTTGGTTATTTGGGTATCTATCCTTACCCTTTTGTCAGCATTCTTTCTGAATAGTTGATAAAGTATCTATCCTTCTCTTTGTCACCTTCTCTTCTGATTTTGTTAACGGTAATTCCATCTTCTCTTTGTCAATGTTTTCTTTCTGATTGGGTCAACGAGGTGATCTATCGCGTACATTTGTCCCATTTTTTTTTATGATTTGTTACGGCTATCTTATACTTCTCTTTCTTCTTCTGTTCATTTTTCATATTTGTATTTTTTTTGTCTTATTATGCTGTTTTTGTAAGATCCTCTTTATCCCTATACTTACTTCTGATGCCTTACTCTCTTAATTTTTTCTTCTGATTTGTTCACTTACCGGGTTATCGTAATACTTTCCTTCTGTATCACTCTTCCTTCTCTTGAATTGTTACGTTGTTTAGGCTATCCTTTCTCTCGGTTCTCGTATATCGCCTTATTTTGAGTTTTTTCGTTACGTGTACCGAGATTCCGTCAGTGTGGTGCGCTGTCACCCGTGTTCTGTTTCTGATTTATTACGTTATCTATTTCTCTATCTCCTGTGATATCCTTTTCTTACTAGCTTGTTACGCTGCTATTGAGTTTTTCTATCCTTTTTCTCTCGTGGTCGTACCTTTCTTTCTGAATTTGTTATGGTATCGCCGCATTCTCTCTCCTTATCTAGCTCACCTTGTTTCTTTTTTCGCGGTCTCTTTTTCTTTTGAACTTTGTTACGGTATCTATCTTTCACCTTCTGTGCATTACCTTATTTCTGCGCATTTGTTTATGCGGTTATTACATATTCGCTTACTGGCTATTTATCCTGTCATCTTCTTTCTGAGATTTGTTTACGGCGTAGCAATCTTATCTAATTCTCTCAGTCCCCTTCTTCTTCCTGATTTCCGTTACGTACACTTTTTCTTCTTCTGTCACTTTCCTTTGATCTTGTAAGGTGTATGTTACCCTTCTCCTTCCTGCTCACCTTTCGTTTACTGTTATATCTTTTCTCTTGTATTCCTGTGCATGTACGGTTCAATCTATAATTCTTTTTCTTGTCACTTCTTCTGATGTGTTAACTGTTCTTCATCTCGGTATCCTAATCACTTCATACAGCCTTGACTAACCTTCTTCCTCTGATTTTTTACGGTATCTATCCTTCTTCTGTCACCTTCTTTCTGTTTCTTTCCGTCGGTCCTATAGCAGCTGTTATAGGCAGCCAAATTTATCTTTTAAATCTATTAATAATGCTATTACTCTAGGTTCTGTCCTTTTCACAACTCATTCTCTAATTTTCTTTGTTGATTCTCTCTCTCTCTCTCTCTCTCTCATCTCTCTCTCTCTCTCTCTCTCTTCGTCTCTCATCTCTCTCTCCTCTCGCTTCTCTCTCTCTCTCGTTCTCTCTCCTCTCTCTCTCTCTCTTCGTCTCCTATGCAAAACGTTAGTGGAACATTCTTTTACACCAAAAGTCTGAATCTTAAAACTTAAAAGTTTTAAATTGTTCAGTGAAAATATTTAAAATGTATTTAAATTTATTCGGTTTAAATTAATTATTTCTCTAATTTAATACGTTTGATTTATTTTATCTAAATAAAGAGTAGAACTTTATTGCAAGTGCCTTAGAGACCTTTTGATTGATCAACAATTTAAAGAGGCAACGATAAGTAGCCACATTTGCTCATTACCTCATAAATTAGATATACCATTTCCTGGTTCAATACTCACACAGAGGCAGACACACATATATTAAGAAAATATTTTATTTATTCAAAATTTAAATTTATTACTTTTATGTTAAGAATAATTTTTTTTTCTTTTTTTTTAAATCCAAATATTTTTTTTAATTCTTTACTTGTTTTTAATTACATCTACTTTTGATATTAGACCATATCGTTTTTTAAGTTTCACTTTTCTTTCTATGCATTTAATATATGATACCATATATATATATATAATATATATATATAATATGGTGAAAATATTTGTATTTGATAAAAAAAAAAATGTTTTTAATCTTCATCCTATCTTTCAATATATATTACTATGGTATTATATATATAGTTATATATGTTATATATATATAAGTTATAGTATAATAACTAATATAAATATAATATATAGTATATATAATATTATATTATATATTATGTATATATTATGCTACTACTATACTACTACTATACTATACTCATTATATAATACGATACTATAAGTATACTAGTACGGGTTTTTGATTGTAGCATATATATGAGATATTTATTATAGTATATATGACTGTACTATATACTATTATGCATATTTAAATGTATTTAATGTGATCCTATCTTTAATATATTACTAATTATATGGTTTCGTTTAATCTTTTTTGGTCGTTATAGATACTTTAGTTATTATATATATGTATATATATTCTTATTGCTACATATATATACGTACTCAATATATGTAGTGATATGAGGTAGATAATATTTTTATATATATTTAGGTTAGTATTAAACCGTAAAAATAGTAATATAGTATAATAATAAATATATATATATCCATATAATATCACGCATATAGTATTTAGATATATTAAGTACCGTTAGATATATCATACTACTAATATTATAATATATATATTATATATATATAGTATATAGTTTATCATATATACTATATATACCTATTATATAATTTATATTGCTTATTATATATATATATATATGTGGGAAATGTCATGTTATTGACTTTTTTTTACCGGTTAGTTTGTTACCGGGCACTGACACCCCAAATATAAAGACTAATTAAAGTACTGATTAGTGTTATCCTCTAATGGAAATATATTTTTGAGTGGTTCTAGTTTAGGGAATTTGTAATTTTAGGTAGTTTTATATAGTATACCTTAGTATATATAAATTATATATATTAATATATAATTATATTTAAGTACTAGTATATATATATATATTATTATAATCCCTATTTTCTAAAAACTTCTCAGCAAATACTTCTAGGGACCGATCATTAGTAAATACTATGACTATAGTATAGTTAGTATAATATATAGTATAGAATATATATATATTCGGAGAAGAGGGCCTCTTTCCTTAAATGAGGCATAGCGGGTTGTTTAAGATTAAATAAATTACCTTTTGACGGTTTAGAGCTGTTCTATATGTTATGTCCAGCATATCAATCTATGAGGGCGAGACAAGTATTAATCGTTTCATGCTTATTGATTGCAAAGGATACGCGAGGGACAATAAATTCAATTAATTTCGAATTCGCGATCATCACTTT
Source organism: Trachelipus rathkii (assembly GCA_015478945.1). Lineage (NCBI taxonomy): Eukaryota > Metazoa > Arthropoda > Malacostraca > Isopoda > Trachelipodidae > Trachelipus > Trachelipus rathkii. The sequence continues at coordinate 6,734 of JABUQX010040814.1, forward strand.
TCAGTTCCGTCGACATAAAATATAATATTAAATATTAATATTTATTTGTGTTAGGCTGCTTTTGCTATATGCAATGTATTAATTGAGAGAGGAGGTATGCGATCGCTACTTATGATAAGCAGTGCTCTCCCTCTACATATTATATATATATTACCTAAAATATATATGTTATATATATATATTATATTAGTATATTAGTATATCTATTATATATATATATATATAATACTTGGTTATTATTACTATTGAGTTTCACTACTATAATATACTATTATATTATATATTTCTATTATCTGTAAGTGAGTATAATATATATATTATATCAATATATATATATATATAATATTATGATAATATACTTATTGTTATATAATATATATACATATTTAAACTATCATGAGTATTTAGGGTCCACTATAGTATATTATAGATTATAGGGTTAGTATATAACAATAGCCATGAGATAGGTTTTAGAGGTTGATTCTAGATATATAGTACTATATACTGTCAGAATTAATTCATACTCAAGCGTAAGTTGGATAAATGTTCATAATCATTTAGATTTCACTCATTCATTATATATAGGTGAAGATATCAATACTCATTAATACTATATTTATTTGGTACCAATAATATATTATATATATATATATATATATATGATATATAATAATATATATAATATATCGATGCCAGTATATATAACTATAATGCGTTATTTATAAATTAGATATTTTACGGTAAGTAGCTCATAATATATAGAACTTTATATATTAATATATATATAACATTATTATATATTATATAATATACATATAAATAGTATAATAATAATAGTAATTAAATAATAATAATATTTTACTATACAGATAATCACATGGATACGCTCTCTATATAATAGAAGATTCGGAGCTTTATGACGCTGAGTTTGGTTTGGTAAGGTCGAAATCTATATAAAGGGCCTATAGTAATAATAAGAAAACTTCAAATACAGTTAATATCCTATGGTCGGTGTACGAAAGCACATGCACATGGTATCTCAATGTTAGATAGAGCGCTTCATTGATTGTTACTTCGATGAAATATTAACTTAGTTGGAAAGTTTCTTATTATTACTAATAGGCCTTTATATATGTATATATATAGATATATATATTAGTTATTTTTAAAAAAGACCAAAAATATAAAAGAGGAATTAGAAAAAAATGACTATATAGAGGAGCTTATTATTATCATATGGATAAAAAAGTATAATTTAACTACTATTTAATCAAAATAATAATTATAAATCATTATAGATATCTATTTTATTTATAAGTTCTTATAATAAGGTAGTAAATAAGTAGTACATTTTATTGACTATTTATATATATATATACAGTTATAATATTATTGTTTCCTAGTCTTCTTGTTATTTTGCGGGAATCTTTAATTTTTTTGTTATATATAGCCAATCCTTTCTATACTTATTTTCTAGCTAATATCGTTAACCTCATTCAATGATAGAGTGAGTATTATACTTGTTATTTATTGTTTTTTATTGTTTTGTTATTGTTGTTATTATTATTATTATTATTATTATTATTATTATTATTATTATTATTATTATTATTATTATTATTATTATTATTATTATTATTATTATTATTATTTATTAATTATTATTTTTATAATAATTATTATATAATTATTAGTATTAAATTAAATCATTATTAATATGATTAATATTATTATATTACAGTCGTTATTATTAAAAATTATTATTTTAATGCTGCTTTTTATATATTCTTATCAAGACATTTTTTTTCAACTACTAAACAGATAATTAATTATTAAACAGCTAACCAACTAACATGTTAACTACAATAGCCTACTTTAGCCTGATTTGACTTTTCATATATTTGTCACATTTAGAGATAAGTGGAATGTTTTAGAATTTGAACCTTTTACTTGTGTTATTTTATTTTATTATATTTTATCATTCTATTATCCTGATGATGAGAAACGTTATTTTCTCGAAACGTTGATTCTAATAAAGGAAATAAAAATGTTCAGAGCTTTGATTCTCTTATTTATAATATATATATATATATATATATATATATATATATTGTATTTTATTTCTCTTATAATAAAGCGTTATTAAATATATAAAAATAAATATAATAATAATAATAATAATATTTATAATAATAATAATAATAATAATAATAATAATAATAATAATATATATAAATATTGGGGTCATGTCAATTTTTTCTTACGTTCTTTGGTGAAGTTTTGTTAATAATGAAAAAGTAAAATTTACCCTATGAAAGAGAAAATAAGTTATTCAATATTTACAGTATTGGTGAAGCTCGATAAATTTTAATTCTTTTCTTTTTAATTTTTATTTATATTTTAAGTTTTTTTTAAACAATTTTATTTAATTATTAACTGTATTGGTGCTAAAAAAAATGTTCAAGATTGTTTTTCAATATTTTAATTATTGTTATTTATGTTTCTTATGGTATTTAATTACATTACATTAAAACAAAGAGGAATTAAATATTTGTCAACCAGTGTGTGTTATATTCAATAACTACTTGCGGGAGGTAACATAAATCATTATTTTTAATTTGAAATTTTATTAAGTTAGGTTAGGTTATGTGACGTTATGGTTAGGTTTGGTTAGGTTAGGTTTAAATTAGGTTAGGTTTGGTTAGGTTAGGTTAGGTTAGGTTAAGTTAAGTTAGGACCTCATGGGTTATACCGGAACTAAAAATAAAATTAGCCTGAAAAGTTTGCAACCCTGATTTATTATCAAACAAAGTAATACAAAAATATTTTTTTAAAGAAAAAATAAAAAGAACAATAATATTAATAGAATAGCTTTAGTTTGCATTTTATATATATATTATATATATATATATATATGTATAATATATATAGTATATATATATAGTATATTTATAATATATATATTATATATATATAATATATATATATATATAATATTATATATATTTAATATATTATATTTATATATATTATTATTTATATATATATATTATACGTATATATTAGATAGGCAGCCTTTTCTGTTTTAACACCAATGGATGCAGTTTTTGATTTTTTTTTGTTTTTTTTTTAATATATTGCTACTATATGACACCAACAATGAATTTCAGTGGTAACGGACATGATTAAAAAATATATAGGACCAGTTACGTTTTACGGATCCGTAACTTTTTAATTTTTTTCTTTTTTTTTTTAAACTAAAGAATA